>NNCF01126858.1:975326-991475 GCA_002313205.1 Laupala kohalensis | reverse complement strand
GCGGGTCATCGGAAGAGACGGTTGACTTTGAGTCTTACGCGGATCATCGGCGGTGAGAATCCAGTCTCAATCGTACGCGAATTATCGAGAGGGGACGAGTCGGTCCGAATTTCACGTAAATCACCATAACGTTGATTTTGAGTTCGATAATTTCGAGAGGGCATAAAAAATGCCGTTTACAAGATTCAAATTTTGTGGTATTTTTCACAGTCAAATTTATTAATGAACGGCCGAGTAAAACGCAAGTTGAACGCGTAAGAAATATTTTGTCGAGGGCTCCAAGTGAAGCCAGTTATGCATTGGAAAAGTTTTCCGAATTACGAATCTGACGAATACAAAAACGGTCGCACGTCGGTGACTGAAAGAATTTGCCGCAAAGCCGATCGAGAACGAAGGAGCGCTTGGAAAACCGCGTTGTAAGCAGTCGTCGAGTCAAGGTCACTGTAAGAGCCTGGTAGCAGCAGTAGCAGCCTGTGTTGGAGAAAAGGGGTGTATCTGGCCGTGGTGGTTGGACACGATTTCGAAGAAAATATGCTGGTTGTGAGTATACGTCTCTGTGAGGCGGACATTTAAGCGAAGTGATTACGCTAATTAGGGATTTGCATATTTCTGTAATTCAGTGAAAGGCTAGTATCTTGCAAAAGAGAAAGTCTCATTGGAATCGCGTTTGTCGCAGTTATTGTAAAATTTGTGTTTTTTCAAGAAGAAAGAAGAGATGAAAAGGTGTTAAAAGAACTATTAAATTAATTTCTGAAAAAAAGGAATAAAATATTGCTCATTTATTAAACACATCAGAAGTACCGAATCCTCATTTTTTTATTTTATAACTATCTTAATGCACGTTGTTGTTCACAAGACTACTNTATATATATATATATATATATATATATATATATATATATATATATATATATATATATATAAGATTATTTAGGACGCATACAAGAAAAATTATCAGTCAATCACTAATAATTTACTTTTATCATTTTTACCTGATTTATTCCAATTTGTGTCCTACAAAGTATTTCGGTAGCAACGTCACACAGTACTGCATTCGCTTCTACATCCTCCTGCAATAATAACAATCGCTAAACATTTCTGCAACTACGTGTCACACATTGTGAATGAGCTTCGAAATCATCAATAATTAATAAATTGTCGTGTGTTCCGTACTTTTGTATCAATTTTTAATAGTTAATAGCCGTTACTTTACTATTAACTTTTTTTATTGGGGCTTTAGGTCTCTCCAATAACAAGGTCATTAGAGCCCATGCAGGTGGGGGAAAATGCAATTTCACACCATAAGGATGAGCCAATGTGACTTTCCCATGTGCGGGACTCGTCAAATACCTCGACCATACCCACTGAAAAATCCCTCTTGAATTAATCAAATATCTAAACACAATGATGATAGGAAAGGACAGAATAAAGTTGCCCAATACCTTATATCAAAAAATAAGTAAATTCTGAAAACTATAATTTTCCAAACAAAGGAAAAGGAAGAATGAAAGGAAAGAAGAAAGGCGAAAGGAGAGGAGAATGAAAATTTAAACCCTCCCAAGAACTTGTGGGAAATGCCCTGATCCATTAATGAAATTCAATAGTTTATTAACATCATCCGTTTTATTTCCGAGAATTGTTGGTGAATCAGCAGTCAGAACAATTCGTCTCCGTATTCTGGTGTATTTCCTGCAATCAGTTAGAAAGGTGACGCACTGTCAGGGAAGAGCTACACTCTTCACATACGGGTTCATCACCAAGTAGCAAGATGTATCGAAAAGTGAGAGGACAATGACTATCGTGCGCTGGCGGGACCTCTTCGCGCCTGGTTGACCTACAGGAACTGTTCCATGACGTGTCTATTAACTATTATTAGGAGATACCACTTCAAATTCACTACTTATTCTAATATACACTTAAGGTAACATAACTTACTATCAAATGAATAAGGCATGGATGAACAGAAAAATTTGGTGTGTACATACGGAACCCGGAGTTTCTCCGTGTAAATATTGGAAATTTTGAGATTAAGAAATTAACTTAAGGTCGTCCTGGCGGGTGATGTTAATCATTGAGAAGTCTAATAATCTTTCTTGTTAATATTTAGATTTATTTGCACGATAGTTTTACGAACAATTATAACAAGTTATAATCTATTTTGTACTAATGCCTACTTAGAGAGATTATTATATAAAATGAAACCCCACTTGACTCTGTTCGTAAGTAGCGTGACCTGTCATTAAGAGTATTTGGCAACACTACTTTTTTTCATCTCTGCATCCCTTGTACACTACTGAAAAAAAGGGCCCATTTATTATTCTAAGTCCCACGCTCTGTGCAGTTTTGGATTTGTTAAGTTTGCAACGCCTCTCTCCTCCTCCTTCCCCTTCGACAGGGGAAGTTTCGTTCGACCAATCGTAGGTCTATTTGAAACGGCTCCCATATTTGGAAGACTAATAGAAGACATCGTAGCGCTGGTAAATCGTAACGAGATAAAATGATTCATTACACCGCTATTAAAGAAATATTTTGTATTTTTTTATTATACACATTTTGGACTTCTATAACAAAAATATTCTGTATATTCTTGACTTCAATAAACTTTACCATTCTCTATATTTAAATGCATCTCGGGATTCGTTGTCTCGCAAAGTCCTCATAGGCAATGTAAAAGATATTAGAGTTTCTGTAAAAAACGTTTGCGTAATACTGTGATAAAATATAGTTTTTAACAGAATTTGAATATAATTGCAAGATATCGTATGGAATTGGTATAATTCGAATCACAAATTACTTATAAATATTCCTATAATTTCTTATATTTATATAGTGAAGTAAAGAAATCAAATCTCATTGCCTACAAGTGATGTGTATTGTCGAAAAGTAATTTTACATAATTTGCGGTTCTCTTACGTTTTTCATATATGTGAAAAGGAATTAAATAAATATAGAAAACGTTTGTCTAAAATATGAACTAATAAAACAAAAGTTTAATTCTCGAGTTATAAATAATATAAAACTTCTTAAGGAACAAATAAATTACATCTTCTAGTGACATATTTATCCACGATATAACAATTAGAGAATGGTAAAGTTAATTCAAGAATATACAGAATAATTTTGTTATAGAAGTCCAAAATGTGAAGTCCAAATAACTCTTCAGAATTACAAGTAATCCCTATCTAAAAAATGTTTTTTAAATACAAACTTTCGACTACATTATTTAAAATACTCAGGATTTTTAAATATTCGGAAAGTATTTTATTTTCGATAAAAATCTATTTTCCCATAAGAGACAACATATGTCATACGAATGTTGAATAGTAATTATCTTTAATGGCCAGCAAGGTTTGTTTTAAAAGCTTGAATTGTTATAAGCAAGTATTATTATGCCCGAATACGAATTTTAAGACGTTCAAAATATTACATTGTGTGTCGGCAGGATGACCTTAATAGACAAAAATTATGAACATAATCAAACATCGCGCCAATCAATATTTTGCATTTCCATCTTTACGCCAAAAGTCAAACTACTTGATACAATGAGCCTCTCGAAACACTTGTTTCATACTTACTGAAGATCAATTAGCCGAAAGGGCAAGGTCAACATTTTCTTTCACGGGATTACGAAATAAGAGCAAAATGATCCCCTACCATATAATGATCAGGTGGAGGAGCATCAGAACCATAATCCGTTTCTCCAGCATACACATCTTCGTCCGTGTAGATTTCATCGCCTTCCTCATCATCGTATCGTACTCTTGCACCACCTTTCAAGCGAAGTTGTGAGCGTTTTCCAGCAACAACTCCACCTCCTCCTTCCTCCTCCTCTTCTTCTTCCATTATTTCAAGTTGACGTCGTAACCAATATTCCACTTCTACACTTTTCCTTACTCGCGGAATGAGTTTGGCCATATCCAGTATATCATTTAGAAGCGATTCCATTAAGGCATAATAACCATGGCGGTCTTTTATGTCTAAACTTGGGGTGAATGTTATGTGTGGCTCCTTAAGTTCAAGCGATAAGTTAAATAATGGTCCCGTACAGAGATCTTCATCTGTACCTTCGATAAAAACTGCAAAGCTGAAAGTAGAAATTTTATATATGTATATATTTTTGTAAGAATACTATCTGAGTGTTATTATAATAAAAAATTCCAGTACTGGACTAGGAGGCTAAAAGGGCTGGAAACTGTATGCATGAAGATGTGTAATTAAGGATGAGATGACGGAAAGGGGAGGTTGAAAGTGAAGAATTTTTATTTTATGCGTTGTTCGGTCATAACATTAGCGGAAAATTTCGTTAAACTAATTCACTCACCTGCAGCTAATAGCACTTTGCAGTCCCTGAGAAACGATTCCGTCTACATATGACTCATAATCTTTCCATTTTTCATTGAATATAAACCTCTGTTCAGCCAATCGCCGTCGCTACGAAACCAGAGACGCCATGATATCATAAAACTTTAAATACAAAACAAAAACAAAAAGTGAGAAGTACCTCTTCTGGTGACATTAGTTCCTCTTCAAATATTTTTACTGCCTCTTCTTCTTCCTCTTCCTCCTCTTCATACATGTCCTCCTCCTCTTCCATTCCAAAGTCATCCCAGAAAGGACCTTGATCGAGTTCAACCGCGAAAACCGATTTTATCTTCTTCTTTTTCTTTTTCTTTCTTTTTCTTCTCTCTTCGCCCTCCTCTTCTGCCTCAAGTTCCTCTCCTTCCCCACCCCATTCGCTGTCGTAATATACGTATTCTTCGCCAATCTCTTCACCGGAAGCACCTTCCGTTTCTCCCGTTTCTTTATCCGTTTTCTTTGTTTTGGATTCATCATCTAATTCTAGTTCGCCTTCTCCTTGCTGGTCCGCATAACCTTCTTCCCCTTCTAATGAAAAACTCGATATCCCAATTTCATCCATTGTCTCAAGTTCATCCACACCTTCTTCTTGCATTCCGCTTTCCGATGTTCGACCCATGCCTGTCTCTCCCTTCTCTCGATCAGAAGTACTTTCTTCTTCTGTGCTTGTTTCATATTCTGATTCACTTTCTTCAGAACCACTCTTTTCTCCTTCTCCAAATTCACCAACTGTTTCTTCTCCAGGTAAACCTTCAGTAACTGACTTTTTCTTTTCTCTGTCTCTTTCAGAGTCTGAATCAGTTATTTCTAAATTTAGAAATAGCTTGTAGTTAAGCTTCATTATCTTTCGTATTATTACTCCACCGTCTCTAATTTCATTATACCTTAAAAAAAAAAAGAATTAGTCAATATGTACCGAGTTTAACTATCGAAAGTAATAAGCATATTGACAAGTAACTGAGCATATTACATAATTATTCGATGTGGAAAGGGTTATTTTTCCATACTTGCTTTTTGTGTGTTCTTTTCTAAAGATATACTATTTACAAAAATCTTATTTTATATTTTGCTAACGTACGTGTAAATTAGTTCATTATTGTTACTTCTGTTCTTAAATTGTGTTCCAGGTAGTCCATATCCTATTTCTATCCGCCTCTAGCTAGTGATAACAATGGACCAACACTGTAGCTTGGTTAACACGAGTAGAATAATGAGACTAGTATTAGGTAGAGTAGAGGTATTAAGGCACAAAAGAATGAATATTCTCATGCCGCCATTTTGGTCCAAATTTGGCTTATGCATGCTGTACGTTCCATGAGAACGCATCGGTAAAAACATTACTTCGGATTTTGTTTTCAGAAGAAAGTATCAGTTTTTGATACGAAATAGTGAGTTAAATAAATATATAAACAAACTTTAATGTCAAAAAAAACAGTTGCAAGCTGCGTATGACAGTGGGGGGTAATGAACTAAGTTACTCTCCAGAAATAAGCACGGGGCCAACGCATGAATCCTGATCAAGGGCAAGGTCAGAGGCGAATTTAATAGTTACACTTTTAAAAAAATCAAATACGTACTGTTATCAATTTATTATTCCGAAATGAATCGTAGATATAATGTGCTGCCAAAATTCGATATTTTAATAAAATTATAAAATAACATTCCCGCCTATGGAAAATCCTTCATTACCAGGAGGAAAACCGGCGAAAAACCCGGGTCAGGAAAGCGTTACAGAGATAATGTATACAACCGTGCCAAGTTTACGTACGGTTAAAAAGAAACTATTATAAATAAAAGGATTAAAAAAACAATGTGCATGAAAATAGTTGCTCATAGTTAGTTTGGAATACCGAGAATATACAATGAACAGAGAAGTTGACAATGTGGCCGACAAATATGTAAACACCATATTAAGCCTTAGTCAACACATTAATGGACATGAATTACTTTGTGAATATTACGATGTGTACAGAGAGTTCAATTATTCTTAAATTTTGGGAAAATCTTCTCATTCCCCGTTATATGGATATGTAAATAACATCTCATGAATTGTGAAATTAAAAAAGTTAATCTCATTTGTTTGACGTTTTTATCCTATGACAATATATTCACAAACACGAATTAAGTTATCTTTTAAGCCTAAATATTTTTTATTAACTCAATATTTCGAATAAAAAATTGTTCCTTTCTTCTGAAAACAAAACCCAAAGTAATGTTGTTGATGCGTTTTCATGACAACACGCTAAGCCGAGTTTGGACCAAAATGGCGGCATGAGAATACCTATTTTTTTAATGCTCTTGTTCTCATTTGGTATAGAATAAGAGGATTCACACTGCTGCTGAGACCGCGTCAATAGATGACTCAGCACCCTACTTTAAAGAGTAAGTAAGGGCATCAGAGCACGGCGCATTCAGGTAGAGCATAATATAATTTTATAATTTCTGAAACGGTGTAGTTAAGGTGGGACCAGCACTCCAATTCAGTCAAATCATGCAAATGTATAATTGCTTTCTTTATTGTTATTCTAATTGTTTTATAACACAACAAGATGAATAATAACGAAGAAATAAATGATTAAATTTGTATATATAAGAACAATATATTAGTCTCGTCTATTAATGGATTATAACATATATAAGTTAATATTTATAATATATATAAGTTAATAATATATTAGTATCTATTTGTTAATAATATATTTCTCGTCCAAATTCGTATCATCTGCACCATCCACGCCTCCTTCCACCCTCAAACACGGTTATAACTTCTAACTCTAACGTCTGATTAAAATCAACCCAGTCGATTTTTTATGCCTAACAGAGCATTGGCTTTCTGATAATGACATTAGTTAAGAATAAAAGTACTGCTATTCTTTAATAAGCTTTTATTGTCGGAAAAATTTCAAAGGAAATATCCGTCACGGTGTTAAATGTGTTTACTTTAGAAATAATATTTCATCATGTGCACTGATATGCTATGAGAAATTCTTCTTCGGTGGTATTTTCGAACTCTCTGCAGATTATTTGACCGACATATGCATAGTTTTGGGTATTTATAGACCTTGATATATTTTTCTAAATTCCGAATGTTTTTTGAACGTCTAACGCGGAAATATATGAAATCTATTGTTATCTGTGGCATTTTAATATCGATCTAAGTGAATCGGATTCCGCACACAATCAATAATCTAATCAGCTCCTTCAATCTTTTTACAACTATAATCGACCCCACCCACATCTCCTGCAAATCTGAAACATTGCTAGACCAGATAATTGTCGACAGTAGACTGTACTACACTTCTCAAGTATTTGACGCGGGATAGTAATCACTTTGCCCAAATATTAAAGATAAATTAAAACCACGAAAAATCTTCTACAAGATTTCTAGACAGTTTACGGGAAAAAAGGTATCCATTTTTAGAAAATTTGGTACATCAGGAAACTTGGTATGACGTGTTTAATTGTGAAAACATCAACGATAAAATCAATGTATTTTTTTCAATATTCTGAAGTATTAAAACTCTAGCTTTCCCATATTACGCAAGTTAGTTAAAGTAAACAATCACAATAGATGGAAACCCAATGGATGAGAATTTCTCCCCAAAAAAGTCATTTATATTATCTTTCAAAACTGAATAACCAACCATCAGAATTTCATGATTATTTCTGTAAATGTAAATCCATTCTTAGAAAAGTGGTCCATGAGCTAAAGTAATGGGAAATGATTGACAGATACTAAAATCAAACCGGACCAAAACTACGTGGAATACTATAATAAATTACAAGTCCCCTTCAGAAAATCGCTAAGAATACATCTCCCTGCTTGACGATGGCAATATCGTATCTCATTTTTATAAAACAGCATGATCTTATAGAAGATCTTCAATTACTGTGTCAGCCGTTGATCGATGTTTTTTCACGACAGAAAAGTTTTTGGACATGGTTTGAGCATTAAAGGAGATTCATAGTTTTTTATTGCAGAACATTTACTATAAGTTCCAATAAAGCTGAGTATCTTGCTATGACACACAGAAATAATACAAAACATCTCGTCGCCGCACAGTACAACTGAAACGCTGTTTTCCAACTAAGAGTATTTCCTTCTTTTTGTAATTTATCTAGACCCTCAATGAACTTAATAAAAAGAGCTTTAAACATCGAAATACTTTTGTATTTTTGCGATCACCTCGTCTCACACAAGGCTGGTAAGTATTTCCTACTCAGACTAGAATCACAGAAAAAAATTATGACATCTTTAACAGTTGATACAGTGTTACGAATTTCGCTAACATTGTTTAAACTATTGACTACTAAATTTAACTTGTGGCTCGCGCAATGAAAAAACAAGAGCTATATTGAAATCTTGCCGAATTGTTTTTTGTAGTACATCATGTTTTCCAGCCATAGTAGAACAGCCATCATATCCCCGACCTACTAATTTTTCAGGATCTAACTAAGCATTTACAATGTATTTCTTAATCGTACTTGCTATTGTTTGTGCATCCATTGCATCTAATTCTTCAAACCCTAAAACTTCTTCCCGAATAATCACTTTTTTTCATCGAAAACGTTACCACGATAGAAAGTTTTTCTTTCCGTGAAATATCAGTAGTTTCGTCTGCCAGTATGGCATAAGCACATGATTTTCTTACCTCTTTCATATTGAAATTGCCGCATAAATTAATTATTTCATTTTGTATCCGTAGAGACAAATAAGTGACATTTTCTTATCTACATGATTTTTCAATCCAACATCACCACTTCCAATTCTCTTTTGAATCAGGTCATCAATAACTCTCTCCTTTTGGATTTTTCCTCGAAATGGTAAATCATGTGCTCCACAAAAAATTACCGTAGAGACAATCGAATCTAAGAACGTATGATTATCCGATATTATTTTTTGACGTGAAGATTCTAATTGAATATCCACCGGCGTTTCTTCCATAAATGGTTGGGCTGCATTTACTGCTATCGAATGCCAACTGCTTTCTGCATGCTTTTTGTACTTCATGTATTTGTTTACAACCCGTGGCGTAGTGCCTAATGCACTCGCCTTCTACCTCTGGGGATGCGGATTCAAACCCTGTCCGAGCCAAGTAGAATTCGAGGTGGTGGACGGAGCGGTGTTCGCGGCAGGTTTACTCGGCGTTCTCCCGTTTCCCCTGCTTACCATTCCACCACAACATTCACTCAATCATTAACCCCCATATCATTCATAAATCACACGCCCCCGGGGAGGTGCGACAGGAAGGGCATCCGGTACCATGCAATTCCCCAGCCAGCCAAATCAAGTATCCCCCCATCTACCATCTCCATCTACGCCGACCCTGTCTAGCACGGTATTAATAAGAGAAGAGAAGATTTGTTTATATCGAATGAACAATGTGATTTATATTGAATATATTGTTTACATTTAATGAACGGTTTCACACTAAATGCATCTTGAACACCTTATAGAGAGTCGGAGTAAATAAAACGCAATATAAACAAAGAACCGCTTTTAAATGCTGTGAATACGTTAAGTATATTTTTCTAGCATCATCGGAAAAATTATAATTTGTCGGTGGTTCCAACAACGTTTCAATAATTCCATTTTCTTATTCAGAAACAAAGAACATAAATAATTAATATAAACTTGGAAACAAATAAAATTAATATAATCTCAAAAACAATCGATGTCGTGCTTCATTAATGAATTTTTGATACATTTGTTTTATTGAAGCTTTCTCGGTATTCTAGGAAATAAATTAATATTCTTGGGAAAATTCCATTTTGTGATATCATGAAGTTCTGAGAAATAAGATACTACAATGTCTCTCAATGCGTTTTGCGGCTAAGTATTTGTAACATGACATAACCATACCCTCCCTGGGAACACCACCTTAACGAAGCACTGTCCGTGCGGGTGGCGAGGGTTTGCACGTACCATCGAAGCTGAGAGCTTTGCCGGCGGTAGTGTAACTACAAGCAGGGCCACCCAAGTCGAACAGGATATGGGATTGCATATAAGACAATTGAAGAGAAGGCAGGTGGAATATTGTCAGTAGATTTTAAACAGGTCTTTGATCGTGTAAATCACAAATATCTGCCGTGTTACAAGAGACGGGTTTTGGTGGCAGCTGGATAAAACCTTATATGCACACAGTAATTCAAGAATACAAATAAATGGGTTTCTGTCGGATAAAATTCCAGTCAATAGATCAGTGAGACAAGGATGCCCGCTGTCAGTGATGTTATTCTGTGTTGTTCTTAATCCCTTAGTAATAGCTCTACACAGAAAATTCAGTGACTTGTCAATCCTTCAAAAAATGCTGTCTGTCACAGCATATGCGGATGATGTAACTGTAGTGTTAGAAAAAGAAGAGGACCTGCAACAAACTCTAGAAGTAATACATAAATACGGTAAAGAAACAGGTGCTGAAATAAACATATCAAAAACAAAAATACTACCCTTTGCCGACGGACAATTTCTATCAAGTAATATTCAAATACTTAGAAAATTAAAGATATTAGGTATATGGTTCTTATCTGATTTAAATGACGCATCAAATTACAATTTCGAAATAGTTGTTGATTACAATTTCGAAATAGTTGTGGAGCTTATGTGATGTTAAAGAAAAATGCGACATTTTATTTGTTAAAGAAGTGATAGATTCTTTCAAAAACACTCAAAGATTTACAAAATACTGGTTCACATATTGGAAAACCCACCGAATTGGAATATCGGTTTGGAAAACCCGCCGAACATTAATTCAGTGCCAAGAAATTTAAAATATGTTAAACAGTTCTCGTAAAAATGTGTTTAAACTCCCTCAATATATGAAGAAATTAGAAATGAAAACTTGAAAGATTTTTAAAAAAGCACAAAACAGATCTACATGGAAGTGATGAAAATGAAGATAACGAAGTCCAGAATTGTTGACAAGAAACAAAACGTGAAATGGCAATATGTGTGGAGAAACGTTCATGGAAAATTTCTACCAAATGAAGTTAAGGAGACGTGGTAGAAAGCAATAAATGATGTCATTCCGACGAATGCTAGGTTTTTTGAAATACAAATGTGTGGATGGGAACTGCGGGACAGGCGGAATAGAAGATACGATACAACATCGCCTCAGAGAATGCAAAAATGTCAAAGAACGTTGGAACAACGTTAAGAAGAAACTGCCAAGAATATGTAGAATGTCACTTTCAGATGTCAAAGGGAAAACTTTAATTGAACCAGAATACCAATATTTTATCAGTTTCAAAAATAACACTATCTCATGGTTCATAGCACATTATGTCCATTACACGATGACAGAAAGACAAAAAAGCGAAGATGTCCTTCAAGAAAATTATATAAATCAATATCTGAGAATAATAAAAAATCAAGAGAGAAAGTATTTCTCCCATTATTTAAGAACTATCTTAATGAGCCAGAAGAGACATATCGACAAGATATGTTAATAAAATGAAGAACTGAGTGCACAGCACCAAGATATAGAAGAAGATGTAAAATGACAATGGACTGGTGCACACGGACTACCGCGATGGAGGGGCGGTTAGTAAAAAAAGAGAGAAATAAAGCTCTACCGTAACTCTACTGCCGCTACGCCGCTGGTTCCTTTCCCGATGACATTTGCGCACAAATTTTTGAAAATTGTTTATGCCACAAATGAGCTCGTAATATCTGTTTGGAAGCTGTAATGAACGAAACCTTAATTCATGCTCTCACATTGCTTAGGAAAATCTTAAAACATACGCTGAGCAATTGACAATGTCGACAAATCTGGCAATGTGGCTAGCAACTGAAGGACATAAAGTTTGAACATTTTAGTAGTTAAATCTGCATTGTCCTGATACGTTTCCTAAGTATACGACGTATAATTATTCCTTATTTTATTAGTTCGTTTCTATTAAATAATTTTATAAATAATACATGATCTCCTAAGTTACTTTTAGTTTGTTTATTTGTAAACGAAAGTATTCAATAATATATTTCACGAGGAATTATTTAAAGGTTTGTAATTTCAATTAAACCATGCAGAAATTATTCAATTTTGAATTAAAAAGCAATCAATGATACATGCTACCCCCCTGGGGGTCCTACATTACTTTTCGGTGTCTCCACCTCGAAATTTGTTCTATTCCAATCAACAACTTAAAAATTTGATTTACTGAATTTAGCTATTTATTCCTCATCAGCGTCTCACTCGCTTGGCCTGTAGCGTATCATTTACAATTATGAGAGGGGGGTCAACTGGGATGTGAACATGAACCAGGATTATTCAAACAGAGTATCACTAAATTGAACATCATTTAATAATACTAGATCATTAGTCACAGCTGTGACCGACGAACAAAGAATTACAACTTAAAAGATTAAAAGTATTTAGGCATTACTTTAGAATATATCGTACCTATAAAAAAGAATATCAAATGAAAAGATTAAAAGTATCTAAGTGATACTTACAAATATACTTATAAAAATCATAAATATAGCGCAGACATAATGAATTACAATAAGAATCTTTACGAGCGTATGTCGTCCAATACGCCCGGAGTGGAACCTCAGAGCCCACTGCCGACGGCTTGCCCCCCCCTTCCGTTCGTTGGGGACCTCTCTGTGCTCTCCAAAATAGATGTCATGGAGGGGAGGTCAATAAGATGCAGCTTAGCTTCAAAATTATGTCACCATGGAATATATTTAGAATGATGTCATGGTGCTCATCCGCCCTTATTGGCTACTACAGCATTTCCTGAAGCCGTTCCGACGCGACACCTTTCTCACGCTCGGGTGTGGAACAACCGTCAACGGAAGTCATGACTCGAATTTCAGAGTGACCGTGAGATTTGGAGTTGTTGGCAGTTGTTCTTCCACGGCAGAAAAAAATAATGACTACACATAATTTTATTAACCATCAAGAATATAAAATTATGAAATACAAAAATATAAAATTAATTGGTAGAAAAATAAGTAATTGATAACTGAGGACCGTAACAATTGTACAAATATGTGGAGAAAACAATAATAAAAAAAGCAATTCGAGTATCTCTAATTTTGACTGAAAAATGTGATGTTAATACACCATAGCATTGTTTACTAAGCACACCAAGATGTATGAAATTGGAACTCTGTAAAAGTATACTTCATTGTAATAAAGTAATTGAATAAAAAATAGATAGTTGTCTAATTTATATCCAAACAATATTTTCAAAGAAATACATTCGTATATCATCTAAATTTACAATATTATACGTTACGAGCACAATATTTAATAAAGAAAAAAGTGATATGCACTTATTGAATTAAACTAACATTATTCGTAGCAATAGAATAGCATTTGTATACTAAGAACAGACACCGGTTGCGTTGTGCATAACGCGCTCGCCTTCTACCTCTGAGGACGCCGGTTCAAACTAGGTCCGATCCAAGTAGAATCCGAGGTGGTAGACGGAGCGGTTTTCTCGGGGCTCTCCCGTTTCCCCTTCCTATCATTCCACCACAACATTCACTCATGTCATTCATAATCACCGCTTCAGGGGAGGTGTGGCAGGAACGGCATCCGGTACCCTAGTATTCCCCAGCAAATAACAATTGAAGCGTCATATATCCATACCCATTCGCCGACCCCACATGAAGTGGGAAAAGGCTGGGTTAAACAAACAAAGAATAGACATACAGAGGATTAAAAACTAGACGTAATTAATACACTTGGATAGTTTTAGACGCGGTAGATTGAACAACAAAATTAATAATAGCCATGTTCCTCTAATGATAATTAAAACAATGATTTTCGTATAATTCAAAACATCTTATAATTTAATCGCATAGAATGAAGAAAGATAGGTTTTACACAGTCTGTTTGGCACATTGATAATGTGTTCGCAAGATGGAGAGTGTGAAGTGAATTTACCTGGTTCGTAGCCACTTTTATTTTTATATTCTTACTTTCAAACTTCAATTTAGAACTTTAACTTAGAAACATCATCTACGCAAAGTATTTAACGCTCACTACGTTGTGCATTTCTTTGTTTTCTTGAACCATCAAATAGCTGCTTTGGTCACATTATAACGAGTTCAATATCCGTCACAGTCTATCAGATTCTCCAACCGTCTAGAGATTGAGTTAACTAACGTTGACGCATAAGTCGTGCTCTTAGCAATTTCCTCCGACGCTTCACATACAACATTCCAGAGCGCATGAGTGGTTGTGGGAGGTGGATCTGGCCAATTTTCGCTCGTGAAACGCATTGTCTCCGCTCACGAGTTTTTCTTGACTTATCCAAAGCATTCGATTTCATTAATCACGGAATTCTCCTTTCCAAATTGCATTCTTTAGGCATTTGTGGACTTCCACATCAATGGCTAACTTCTTATTTAAAAGACAGATATCAACAGGTCGAAATCTCCTATTCTAAAAATAAAATACTTCAGCGCTGTCTTTCAGAAACAAAGTCACTTAATTGCGAATTACCCCAAGGTTCAAAACTCGGTCCTATATTCTTTTTATTGTATGTGAACGACATGTCATCATCCACATCAGATTTCAAAATAGTTCTTTTTGCTGATGACACTAATTTACTATGTAAAAACGCCAACACTCAAAAATTTTTGTCTAACCTTTCGACTTGGTTCCATGCAAATCGTCTCATTGTAAACACTGACAAAACAGTGTCTATGTCATTTCACAATAGTAATACAAAATCTTTACCCCAGGTTTCTCTTTATTTAAACGGAACACAATTAAAAACTGTTACGAATACAAAATTCTTGTGTCTCCATATTCAAGACAACCTCATAAGGAATTTTCACGTTGACAATCTTAATTCCCAGTTAAGCAAATTGTGTTACGCATTACATATCTTAGTTAACGCAGTTAGTCTACGTATTTCCCGTTGCGTATATTTTGCAAACGTGTACTCCCATTTACGTTACGGCATTATCTTCTGGTCATAGTATTCAAACTTTCAGATTTCAGAAGAGGATAGTTCGGATAATTTGTAAATCTCACCCCCGAAACTCTTGTAAACCTTTATTCAAGGAATTAAATATCTTAACACTTCCCTGCATTTATATTTATGAAACGTCGTGTTTGTTAAGACCGAATTACTTAAGCACCACCCTTGCTTTATACGAAACAGTCTCGTTCACGAACACAATACTCGCAACAGTAATAATATTCATAGCCCTAGAGTGTCAACTACTCTTTGCCAAAAAGGACCATATTATTCGGGAATCGTTGTATATAATTCCCTGCCCAAGAATATAAAATATATTATGTAATTGAATATCTTCAAATCCGCGGTTAAAAACTACCTCCTGCACCAGTGCTTCTACACTGTAAAAGAATTTATTGATTTTAATAAAAGTTAAATTCGTCTTGTACTTTATCACGCCATTGCTGTAGCACTTTTTAAATAACTTATAACAATTTCAAAAACTATTTTCTTGCATGATTGTGTTGCCTTATGGCTGATATTAATTTAGTTTTATGTGTACTCAACTTTGGCACGGTTGTGTACATAAATTCTGTGGCCGCATCTTGACCCGGATATTTCTCCGGTTGTCCTTCGGGTAGGGGCGGATTTCTTATACAGGTTCTCTAGGCTTTGTCTAGGGGCGTGTTTATTGTAACAATAAATCGTGCATTTAGTGTTATTTCAATTCTTATGATTTGTAAACACTATACTCAGAATAATATATAGTTCGATAATCATTTGTACATGTAAAATAATTTTTTTGCGTTAAATTACAAACATATTGGCATTTTATATTTATTATAACTCGCAGCTAACTTTTCATCTTAT
>NNCF01126858.1:923939-975021 GCA_002313205.1 Laupala kohalensis | reverse complement strand
AAGATGTTCGTTGTAAAAAATAATCTAGCTTATTCATGTACGTTTTTGGACGATGGTCTCGCGGGAATCTATTTGTTTACACTTTGCAATGCGGCTTTTTTCGATTTCCAAGTCGATAAAGAAAAAAGAAGAGTGATTCTTCCACGCAGTAAAACCTGTGATGAAGATAAATGGTAATTTTTAGAATTCCTTATTCACAACCTACAGTTTACGCACGTTCCTCATATCGAGGATATAACTATAATATAACTAAAAAATATAACCGAAATATTACAAAAATGTCCTAATAATAAACTACTACTAAACATGTATTTTTCTATCGTAGAATCTTCCAATAATTACATAAACTTTATATTAATAAACAAATTTGTTATCGTTTCATTAAGATATAGATAAATGATTAAAGTATATACTTATTGAAATTTTTAATTGTTCTGTTTGTGTTTCGATTTGAAAAGCTTCTTGTAATATTCTATTTTCCAATTCCCATTAAATACGCTAGTCACACTCCCATTCCTCTTTCCAGAATAACACTCGAATAGCATAGAGGCCAATATATCCTGGGCACACAATCTGAGAAGCAATGAGTGATGACCAAAATATATATATGTAGTTGTCATTTCATATCTTCTCTTATGAAAAAATAACAAGACCAAAGAAAAAATATTCAGGTAAGTGATGTTGTCGCTCTAAAAAACATATCTTTGAGACCATAGGATACCGTAGAGACGACTACAAGTCAAAAATATCAAAAATATTTGTTTTTCAGGTCACTGTGAATGTAAGCAGGATCTTATGATTTTAACACTTTGTTAAGTGCAAAATATATTGTGACTTCAATAACGAATTGCCATTATTCTAGTTTACTTCCTCCGCACGCGTAATAAAAGAGTGAAACGGATGGCTGACGACAAATTTGATATTGCGATCACTCTCCAAAATTATGTTTGTCTTCCAGAACGATGCATTCTAAAGTGGTATTATTTCAGGTCATAGAACATGGAATCCTACTAATTCCTACTAAATAATGAAAGTTTCATCTTTCATCAACAGCATAAATCCAACAACGAAATTATCTGAAATTTAAATATAATTGATGTGGTTGTCTAATTGTGTTTGCTCAGATCAAATCTACATTTAGTAACATTAATGAGTTTGAGAGCAGGTTTTTCATTATTTAAATAAGTCTGAATGTTATATTTTAATCTCATTTTACTATGTATATGTTGCGTTAATTAGTTATCGTTAATTAGTTGTTTTTTTCAAATTTGCTGTCTGTTTTGATACCCGTTTTTTCTCTTTCTTGTTCGTTCATTAAAATAACTTCTTACAAAATTACCCAGAATCTGGAATGCTGGAACCTACTACTCACAAAAACTTTGTATTTAGTTTTGTATTGTTATCTCATCAATTGCTTCGCTGATTTTTTATCCTTACTCTTAAAATCATGTTTAATGTGTAATCAACGTATTTATCTTCACAAATATGAACAATCATATTGATTCGTAAAAAGTTATATAAAGAATGCTTCTGAATTGCCTCGTTTGCCTCGTGCTATTGAAATTAATGAATTCCACGGCATGTCGATAGTAATGAAATTAATAGGAGAAAATGAAAATGATATCTGGGACAATGTACGATAATTAATAAAATGCAA
This sequence comes from Laupala kohalensis, assembly GCA_002313205.1. Taxonomy (NCBI): domain Eukaryota; kingdom Metazoa; phylum Arthropoda; class Insecta; order Orthoptera; family Trigonidiidae; genus Laupala; species Laupala kohalensis. The sequence goes on along the minus strand of NNCF01126858.1, from coordinate 973,364 downwards.
TATAAATTACGATGTTTTATTGTCTGATAATCTTAGATATTGTGCATAAGTACAACTGAATTGTATTTTGAAGTCTAAATAAAAGCGATATGTTTCTTTTGTTATATTTTCTGAGAACTAAAAATAAACTTTTTTGTAATGTTGCTCTCTGAGCATATTGTTTTATATGTTGCACGATTACAGCCAAGGATTGTAACTTTTATTAATACATTTCTTACAGAAGTAATTTATTTATTTGTTTAAACATATTGAATATATCATTAGAATTAACATTTAGTGTTATTCATTTTATATCAAATTGTTTTCTATTATGCTTTATTCCGATTGACCTCTAAAAATAGTATAAAAGAGCTGCATATCATTTTAAATTACAATAAACAACGCAATAATTGATGACAATGACCTTAAGTTCTTTGCGCCACTGAATAAAATTCAGAGGTTATAAGAATATTAATAAGTAAGTCCTGAATGCGTATCTCACGAAATTCATACGATATCTTGCAATGGTATTCAAATCTGTGATTAAACAATTTCGATTTTTACAGTAAGAAGCAAATCATTTTACGGAGAAGTTTATTTTGTTTTATATTCCCTAGGACATTGTTGTGAGACAACAAAACTTGAGATGTGTTTGCAATATAGAGAATAAGTTATTGAAGTTAAGAACATAAAGAATATTTTTGATATGGAAGTCCAAGACGTGAATAATAAAAAATTACCAAATACTGTTTTTAGTAGCGGCGTAATAAAACATTTTCTCTTGTTACAATTTAATAGGTGTAGGTTCGCCAGTACTAGTCTTCTATTGGTCTGCCAAATATGGAAGCAGTTTCAAGTTTGCCTGCGATTGGTCGAACGAAGGTGAGACTTTTCCCCGTCGCAGAGGAGTGGCGTTGGAAACCTAACAAATCCAAACTGCTAAGAGCGCGGGACTTAGAATATTCTCGTCGGTCCTTTTATAATTTCAGGACCGTACAAACATGGGGGTCAAGCGCAACGATTTCGTGACATGCATCTCACTTCAGAAGTTTAATAGCTTTCTCAAATGTCCGGTGACGTATAGGTAAAAGTGATGTAAAAATACTAAAGAAAATTTTATACAATTCAGAGTGTTTTTTAAATTAATAAGTGTTTTTTACAAGACGCAATGTATTACTCGAATAATAATTGCAATTATTTCATTTAAACGACCGGTGAGGCATGTTTTTCAAGTTGAAATGACAATAAGTACATGTTACTCTTTATTTACGCCGATTTAAGATATTTTAGTGATTTCATTTTATCTAATCTAGTACTACCTTAAATTAAGTTACGTCTACATTTAGACAAGAACACTAGTGATTTATTCGGTGCGCTATTCGGTGTTAGATGTAAATTGTTATCTTTTTTATGTTATCATGGCATCAAATAAGACACTGTTCAACTTAACAAGTGTCTCATTTTCTACTCTATTAGTAATGAAAGGTTGAAGATAAGTTACCTCTTTTCAACCCGTTCTTTGCGGTCATCCAAAATAATGGGGTTTTCAGGCTTGCTATCTTTTCTTTCATATAGCGGATGCCTGCTCCAAGGAAGCATTAATTCTGTAATTCGCACTATATTCTTTTGAGCTTGTTCCATGCGGTGGTGGAGAGACTCGAGAGCATCGTGAATTGCTTTAATAGATGTAAATGCATCTGCGGAAATTACTTAAAATTAATTATTTTCGTAACACGATGTACAATATTTGATCAACGTCATCAATATATGGTACGAGTCAAAAGTCAAGATTGTTTTGTGAAGTTGGTTATATTTAAGTAACTTCAAATCAACTTACACAATGCAAAGTAAGTATCGCTATATGCCTTATTTACATGTAATGCGACTCACCAATATGTCTCCATGTTTTTGCTCTTTGCATTACATTAATTAATTCATCTATTTCTTTAAGTTCATCAGCCACAAGATCAAATTCGGTAGGATGACTTTTCACATGAACCTGATTGTACCTTAAAATATTTTCAAAGTGTTAATCAGACAAATACAAAAGAAACAGTTTATATTCAATACAATATAATGGTATTTTTATCATTAGTAATTTATATCTCTATTTCACTCATACCAGTATATTATTCTGTGAAGGTGGAATATCCAGTTTCTCAAATCTGCATCTCTATTAAACAGAACTTCAACTTCTTTGGGGATATCATCTTTCTTAACGAGCTTTAAATATCTCGTTTCTCTCAAGATTGCATGGAACTAAAAAAATTAAATATTTATAAATAATGAATATTAACTTCATTCTAAACAGTTTAATACTTTTTACCTCTTTAGAGAAGTTTAAAGAAAGCAACTTCGTATCAGGATCTTTTATGAGAAGAGGCATGGGTAAGATTCTAGCTACAATACTGGGTGCACTTTCCTTCCATCTGGTATATTCATGAGCTTCGAAAGCTGCCAATAAATCTAACATTTCATCTTTCCTGTCCAGTAGTAAGAATCCATGGTTGTTATGAATAATGCTGTAATGATAAAAATATATAGTTACTAAAAGGCATAATGTGGATTTTCGATTCCTAGAAGGTGGAAAAACTGTCTCTTGGACTAAAGTGGAAGTAAAATATGGAATTATGAGCAAACGAGAAAAGATGAAATAATTTTCCCGATCACACGAAAGACAGTCTTAAAACTTCTTGAAAATGATTATTTTTTAAATAAGAAAATTCAATTACATACGATCATAGATCAAATAACATCTAGCTATCCTATTTTGTATCATATTGTTAATTGTAATCAAAATGTTCATGAGTGAAAAATCTACACACATCCTGGAGATCTCGCAATGAAAATTATGCAGAGACAAAAATTATTTATAAATGTCGAAAACTGGTGTGGTAATTTATGAATAAATTTTTGTTTAAACGATGATTCAATAATAATCCACTTGAATTTTGAAATTTTATTGTTGCTACATATACTACTAAGACATTTTTAAAAAGTAAATGCAGGAGTTTGTTGGTAACTTTATTGTTAGACCAGTACCAGTATGCCGTTTCAGTTCAACATTTTACATCATTCTTGTGACCCCTAAATAAGACGAGTATCCTTTTCTACGAGGTATGAAATGAAGATTTTTCTCTGTATTCAGACATTTTCTTTGTGTTTCGTGAAACACTCATTTTCAATTTGTGTAATGAACTCTAGATTAAAGTATTTTCATATTTCCGATAAAGACGATAAATAATCAACATTTATATTACTTTCTTGTTTAATTTCATTCATGATACCTGATACAGTACATCAAACAAATTTTCACCGTGTTTAATGTATTTGAAAAATCAATTTTTCGTTCACTGTGTGCAGGGACATTTTCCCTTTACATACAGGGACTCAAACCAGTTTTTTCATAATACATTTGTAGACCAGCTCTTGCATCTCTTGGACTAGTCAATGGAACATTTATTTCTAAAAGTACTAAATGTAGATATGAAGTCGGAGAAGAAAATGATATGCGGAAGTATGGGGTAATAATTATCTAGTGACCTCCCGAAATGAAAAGATTATGGTCCTTGTTGTATTTCTTCTAATATTTGAATGTGTATACACACAAATACTATATTAGATACGTTTATATGATATACATATATAAACACACGTATAATATAAATGAAGTATGTATGTATATATATATATATATATATATATATATATATATATATATATATATATATATATATATATACATACATACATACATACATTCATTGTATTTATTTAAATAATTCTTGAAATAAAATTAAAAAACATTGATTTAATTGAGCTATTTTGAAGTGCAATTGCGTTTTGAAGAAGAATGAAAGAGGGGAAAAGGAGATGTCTGATTAGTGTCAAATACAGATAAAAGAGGGACGAGTACTGCAACCTCTTTCAGGTAGTAGGGTATTCTAATAAAATCGACAGCGCTGAGGATCAAGTGACGGCTTCTGGAGACCATCAGACCACAAAAAGGGGCAGTGTGGCATATGACAAAGAGCCGTGTGACCCATCCAACCTTCTGGGAAGGGGGACTTTGAGTCTGAGTAATATCGGCAGACGGAAACAAAGTGGGACAGCTAGTGTCAAGTCCTTTAGAAATTCAATGACAATAAACAAACAGTCAGAAACTTTCGAAATCGCGACGCATTGTCGAGGGTAAAGACAGATCAGAAATTTTAAGCAGATACCGATGGTGACAGGGATGAGTGTGTTGTGATGAAGATTTCAAATGACAGAACTAGGAATAGTCGAAAGAATGTGTGACCAAGAGGTCGCGGACCAATTAGAAAGGATAATGTGAGATTTTGTGAGGTTTCACAACAGACATTCATTGGCAAATGATAGCATATGTCAAAAGCGTGACTAACTCCAGTCAGATAGGAGGAACGGAGAGTAAACGGAACATCATAAAAGTTCGGGTTGACTTAGTAACATATCACATAAATATCTTCATCTTCATCGTGATAATTAACATTGAGAGCTTAGTGACATAGTTTAGAGTTAGAGCTCAACAGTGATCAATAACTGTTGAATGATCCGCTAACCGATCGTGGGAGTTTGTTCCTTAGTGAGTGGGTTTACATAATTGATAATTACGGGTCAAGAACTGATCTATTAATGATCGTATGGACAATGCTCGATACACAGTGATATTAGACAATTTGGGTGATAATTCGGGAAACGGACATTGGTGAGACATCGGAGACTGGTGAGTCCTCGGCGCAAATACCAATGTACTCTGAATGCAGCCGCTAATTCATTCCCGCACACCATTTATCGGCGAACGTCATCATCACTCTAGCGTCTACTGACATCCCATGACGGTACCAATCTGAGTCAGGAGTAAAGTGTTACTTAAATGATGGATCTTAGTGTTAGTTTTATCTTGTGTCGACATGAAAATTTACTATGAAATAAATGAAACTTTTGTTAGGCACAAGCAACGTAACTCATGAATAAACTATGTGTGATTCAAGAAAGTAAAATAATTTAGTTAAAAGAATAATGAATGTGATCTGATAGCCTTCAGCTAGGTATGAAACATGCCTTTCAAGTATGTTTTTCAAAAATTTTAAGGAATCATAACCATGTATTTTAAAAAAATTGTTGAAATATTAGTTTGCTAACTGTAAAATTGCATGATGTATTTTGTTTTTGAGGGAATGTGCTATGGTGTTTTATGAGTTAATTTGTTTGGGCGTGAGGAGGAGAAGTTTTGTATAAATAACCTGTAACAAAGGGTTAATTATACCAATTATCTAGGAAAAATGTGTTTTCTTTTTCAAGAATTAATGTGTGTTTCACGACAAAGTAAAGTCCGAACCTATAACCTTGTTAAGAAATCCTTTTTGTTTATTAGAGTCATTTGTATTAAATTAATATCCTTAATTATTAACAAGTGAATTAATTAAGGTAATTACAAAATTTATTTTACCTTCATTCCAAAGTGTTTATTTCAGTACAGTTGGTACCCAATGGGTGGTTATATTTATTATGTTGAAATTGGCACCACTGAGTAAGGTTGCGAGTTTGAAATGAAGTTTGATCATTTAATTTTCTTACAGCAAAATACGTGTATTTTATCCGCCAACGAAATAAAATCCAAGGTACCCGTGGCCCGAATGCCATCGGTTTTTCAATTAACTTCGATGATTTTGAGTATTTTGAAGTGCCGAGTCAGGTGCGTGATGTGTAAATCCTCGTACGACGGTTCGCTTGTCATTCGTCCAGGAAATGATGCTCTACTACGACTACTACAAGAATCCTATTTCTATTTCATACTGTCAATTTAAAAAATGTACTATTTTAAATATGGAATATGAATAAACTGACTCATTCATTTCAGTGGACTATCGGATACTTCGTGATACATTTTATATTTCAACGCTTGGCAATAAGTGCGTATTGTTTATTTAAAAAATGAAATGGGGATTTGAGATTTATTGATCTGAAAAAGTTTAACATTAGATTGGGTTCAAATATACGCACTTTTATAACATTTGAAGACCCATTAGGAGGACCAGGTTGGACCGTCCCCTATACTCCACCTCGCATTCCGAGTTTGGCCGTCGTGGTGGACAGACGTGTGCCGGTGCGCTCCGCGTTTCCCGCGTTTTCTGTCTATTCCGTGGCGTTCGGTCTTTCGACGTTTCTTTGCTCTTGGAACACGTGGTCCCGCGGCGCGCGGTTCAAACATCCGGGAGAGGACTTGTGCATTGTTGCAGTTTTCACTGCAACCCGTGTCGTGCGGGTGGCATCCTTCGTGTTTTTTTCTCTTCTTTTTCCTCTGGACTACTTTATCTTATGATGAAGCAATTGCATTAAGCTAACCGTGCGAAATTTCTTATTTCGAATTTCTTTTTAAAAAATTTATTTTATTTTCTAAATTTAAATTATTGATCCCAGCATTCTTGAGGGCTTTCTCCGAGGCCGGCCGGAGGAAGCATCCACTCCGTCGACATCGTCGAGTGGACATTTAGTGTCGCCCGCTGACTCCGTTGCCGACAAGTGGCTCTTCTCGTCGCGACGAACGAGAATGAAGCATCGCCCCGCCTCCAGGATGGCATCAGTGCCGGTTTCGTCCTTGATGGAGGTTGCTGCTGCCGCTGCTTCGTCGAAAATGCTGCGCGTCCGCGATGATTCCCACTGGAGCATCAGATACCACCACTGCAGACCCGAATACCACCACTGCAGACGCGGTGACGAGACCCGGGTTCCTGGACCTTACAGATAAGTCCGGTGATGCCGGTTCCTCTACACTTATTAAATGTGTTACCAGGGTCATTCCAGCTACCCGACCGCATGATAATGCAACAATGGAGTGCGAGGACGGATACACTCCGGCCAAGAAGATATTTCGACCAAAATCTTCGCAGGAAAAAAGGTTCCTGACATTAACCAATAGGTTTTAGCCCATAATCCCACTATCGACTAGGGAACTTAATGATGCACCCGGTAATACTATAGTAGACTCCGTCTCTATCACCGCGTCGGATAAAATTAAGATTAGGAGAAAAATAGGGATGCCAGGAAATGCAGGGTGTGCTGCTCTCCTCCCCAATCCTTCTCCCTCTCCATCAACTACCACTACCACACCGTCCTCCTCCAAAGCCATTTCAGGAAATGGTCGCAGAGGAGGCGATATATATAAAATGTCGTCGACACTCGGGAGCTGCTGCGTGTTCTGCAGTCAGTTTAAAATCAAGACTAACGGGTCGCAACACACGACAGCACTTTATAGTGCACGTGCCCGCCTATGCTGACCACCAAGCGGTAGTCGGAAAATTGCGGGTTCTCCAAAGTGAGAATCCCAACACCTTTTTTTCATCGGGTCACCGAGGAAAGGCACCATCGCTTGGTGATTCGAGGCCTTCAACCAAACGAAGACCTCGAGTCACTTCGCGATGACATGAAATCCAGGGGGTGAAGGTATTTCGCCTCACTGAGCTACAGAAGAAGAGTGGGGGGACAAAGGTCGTGTTCATCTCGGTCTCTACGTGGTGGAGATCGAACACACAGCGGTGCAGACATTTAAAACCAATATCCGGTATCTGGGCAATGTTAGCGTCTCGATACAAGAGTGTTACCGGCGCGAATGGATTGCCCATTGCTCCAGATGCCAGGCGTAGAGCCACACACGCAACCATTGCGGGCGGGATGTGGTATGCCCACTCTGTGCGGGTCCCCATAGCTTGGCAAACTGCACTCCTCAGCCAACCAAGCTGATATGCAATAACTGCGCAGGCGACCACTGCGCCTTATGGTCTGGCTGCCCGGCCTTTATTGCGCTCAAGTAACGCCGAGTGGAGCAGCTTGCTCGCGCTCGAGAACAACGTGAGTCGGCGCAGGCAACACGTAGGGTCAATGCCGCAGCACGCCCCACTACAGCATCTTCTCCAAGGCCAATGTCGGTGTCACCTCTTCTTCCATCTCCTCAGACGTCTTCAACTGCATCCTCCTTGTTCGGCGGGATCACCCCTAGGGACATTCAGACTCTATCTGAACTATTCTCACTTTTGCAACAATTTGATATGCATGCTATTCTTGACGCAGTTAAACAAGTACTTCCCATACTATCCGCCCGTGGCCCGTTTTCCCCAAGGCACTTACTGCCTTAGAGGGCTCTTTCTGCTCTCTTCTAAATATATCACCTCTCTCCTAATATATCACCTCTTTTGCGTCGTGGAACTGCCACTGCATCTCCACCTTGAAGACCGCTGAAATCCGGCAATTTCTCTCTGACTTCTCTATCCATGTCCTTCTCCTTCAGGAGACATGGCTTACTCCCTCACTTAAATTTTCTCGGGATATCACATTTATCGTGATGATAGACCCTACGCTATACCAAATCTATATCCCCACGGCAGTACAGCCATCGCTATCCGAAATCTATTCCTCATACTCGTCTTCCAACTCCTCTTACTTCTCTTAAAGCCACGGTCTTGGAATTTGGCACTCCAAGGGGCCCAGTCAGTCTGGTGTCTGCGTACCGGATGCCCAAAAAGACTCTCGACAGTGAGGACCTTGACTCTCTCCAGAGCCTGAGTAACTGCATCGTAATCGCCGGAGATCTCAACTGCAAGCATACCGACTGGAGTTGCAGTTTGTAACGCCGGTGGTAGGACTCTGGCAATCTACCTTGCACAACATCCCAATCTCATCCTCCCTCTGGACCTACCCATCTAGTTGACAATGTTCCGCACCACATCCTCGGCATTGTCCTTCACTCCTCTAATATCCAAATCACCACTCCACGCCCCCGGTTCGAGCTAACCTCGGACCATCTCCCCATAGTTTTCTCCTCCTACCTCGGCCCTTTCCTTCACGATTTCAAACCTCCCCCGACTATCAAGACGGACTGGAGAGGGTACACCTCCCGGCTTAGCCGGGAGGTGGATTCCCATCTTCCACTTACCTCACACGACGACATTGACCATGCCATCTCGCACGTTACGAACCACATACTGACTAGTTTCCGACAATACACTACCTTTACACCTACCACTGCCTCTCACCCTGACACTCCCCCAGACATTCTTGCTCTGGTGCGGGAACGTCGCCGTGCACAACGGCAATTCTACCGCACCAGGGATCCTGCTGACAAGGCCCATTTCCTCCACATGAGACGAACATTACGAGACAGACTCCGTGAATTTCATGCCCAGCAATGGCAAGACTATCTTTCCCGGGCCAACGTTTCCTCTTCCGACGACGTGTGGAAGATCCAGAGGACCTGGATTCCTGGTACGCCCACTCCCACCTACGACCCGGCCAGAAAAGTTGAGATCTTCGGCGATATCTTAGAAACCCGCTTTTCGCCTCCAATCATTACGCCCCACTCCTCTCCCTTGACCACCCTTCTGCCCCAGTTTCCTCCCATCACCCCAGACGATGAGTGGACCTTAGGAGTCTGGGAGGTGAAGGCCACGCTGAAGAGCGTCAACACCAAGAAGGTAGGTGGCTCCGATAAGCTCCGTGGTGTCTATCTTCGCCATCTTCCTCACAACGCTGTCCTCCTTCTCACTAATATATCAACTCTTGCCTTTCTTTTGGTTACTTTCCTCTCTCATGGAAACATGCCACTATCATTCTTATTCCCAAGCCAGGGAAAAATCTTCGGGACCCTAACAACTATCGTCCCATCAGTTTTCTTTCTCTTCTTGGCAAACTCTTCCAGCGCCTTGTCCTCACCAAACTTACTCCTCTCCTCGAATCCTCTCATGCTATTCGTCCCACCCAGTTCGGATTCCGGCGCAACAAGTCTGCAGCTTTGCAGACCTTGCGACTGGCACACGAACTAGTGCCCATCCTTTCTCGAAGAATTGCCATTCCTGCCATCTTCTTTGACGTTTCTTTCGCCTTTGACACTATCCATCATGATCTACTCCTTCACAAAACCAATTCCTTAGTCCCTCCTGTTTTTCACCACATCCTGCGCAGTTACCTTTCCGGGCAAACCTTTCAGGTTCGTTACCAACGTTCCCTCTCCTCCACCCGCCCCATCTGCGCTGGAGTTCCCCAAGGTAGTGTGTGGACACCCACTCCGTTCTCTCTCTTTCTTTACGATCTTCCTGACCCTCGGCATGTTTCCGAAATTCTTTACGCTGATGACATCGCGTATGCGGCACGTGCATTCAATCTCCCTCTCGCTATCTCTAACCTTCAATCTGCTACCTCTCGCCTGGAAACTTGGAGTTCCTCTAATGGGCTCACCTTGAACCCCAAGTGCCAGGCAATAATCTTTACTGGCAAACATCTAACCGGCAAAGCCTTCCAAAACCTGCCGTCGCTCAAGGTCGAAGTCACCACTGTGACCTGGTCCACAAGTGTCCAGTACCTTGGGGTCACGATGGACAGGAAACTCAGCTGGAAAGATCATGCCAAATCTATACACTGTAAAATGAATAGCACGCTTGCCCGTCTATCTCCGATCTTCAAAAATCGCAGGATCCGGCTCAAGGTGAAACTCCTTATTTACAAAGCGCGTATTCGCAGCCTTGCGCTTTACGCTTGCGAAACATGGGCAACTGCTTCCAGACCTTACCATCTCCGCCTTCACATCATCGAGAACCGGTTCCTGCGGATGGCTGTACGACCGCCTCTACGCACACCCAACTCTTATCTCCGTGTTCTCTCTAAATTAGAACCCATAACTAAATTTATTTTCCATCATGCTCGGAAACACACTCGGAAAGCATTCCACGACCCCGCCCCTAACACTTTCAGAAAATACTCACGTCATTTTGCACGCAGAGTCAATCCGGCCTCACGCCGAAAATTCCCTTCAGATGTCCTGAAACTACCTGTTCATGTGTTTTAATCTCCCAAAATTTCTCTTTTTTCTATAATCTTTAATTTCTTCCTTCTTCAAGTTCTCCTGTTACTCTCTTTCTTACTTCATCTTCTTTTTCCCTCCTTAATTTCTCCATCAAATTTTCAGACCTTCGTCATACTCCCTCTCTCCGTTAGTTCCCCTATATATTTTTAACCCTGATATGAGTACCTAAGTCGCTGGTTTCCAGCGGACATGGTGCTCGCTTTTTGTTTTAGGAGTCCGTGTTAAAAATTAAACCGTGAGACCATCCACGATGAGCACCATCTGGTGCAGGCGCGGAACAATGATGCCACACCCACGAGATGCTATACTCCACCTAGGTACACTACTGCTCAGTGGGAAGATGTAGGCCCAAAAATTTTAAATACCGCAACGGGAAACACTCATTTTCTGGTAATGAGACCTATAGTTAGCTTTATCATGTGACTGTGACACACAAACATAGATAAAAATTAGTCGGTTATAAATAAAAGGACCTATTTTAACATTATTTTCCCGTTAATAGCCCTAGGGACATTGACCACGAGTTCCTCTTGCAACTCACAAAGTGCACTTCGTTTCCATCAAAATTGGTTGTGCTATAGTATCTACAATAGCCATTATCACATAGAAGTCAAACTAAACCCACATTTTCGTGACATACGATATTTAAAACACCAAGATGCAGATCCATTAATATCTCAAGGAGGATTCATAATCGCCTATGTAATACCTTTTCTACCTATGCACTATTGAAGCAGTTCCCAAACTACGATTCTTGAATATCCAGGAAAATAGATAACTGGTTTAAACACGAGAGTATGGATATGAAATTAAGAGGTTGACTATATATACATGAAATTCGACACTCAAAATCTTGTGCGACCATCCGACAAATTTCCAGAGTAAAAATAAAATAAATGACAATAAAAATTACACTAAGCATAGATATCAATTGGAGATGACACGGATTATGAAAGATCAGAAATTGATTCTGAGTGCATTTTTGTTAAAAGTTGCTGGGAACTTTATCCACTAAAACGCTTCGGCGAAGGACATCCACTGGAAGCGTATTCTTATGTCACAGGAGATTACAGGGGTTTTGGCATAATTGATGGTCATAAACGAGATTCGGTTTCTATCCAATCGATTTGTAGATGATTAGTAGGACCCCAATTCTTAAATGACCGTTAAAGCAGGTGTACTGTCTTGGAAAGGTGTCTGAGGTGGACTGTTGTAAAATCGTCCCTGGTTAGGCCAAATTTCCTGTTTTCGGACTTTATCTTTTCCTTTGATTTGATTTGTTGTAACGCCTTAGTCTTTTCTCGAGGGCTGCAATATTTTTTTCGGCATGTTAATATTCAAGTCAAATTCAGAACTTTTTCTTGTATTTCTTTAATGATTAGATACACTCTGTCCCTCATGTGCTGTTTGCATTGGTTTCCTCTCACTTTCCCCACCGAGTTTTACTAGGTCTCTTCTGAAATTATTTCCGATTCTTCTTTTACTTTTAGGCTCTGGTATTTCTGTCTTGATTCCGTTGTTTTTGTTGTTGTGTTGATGTTTTGGATATTAAGCGAGAAGACATTAAGTTGAAATGATTGTACATTACTATTGGTTATTGATTTAAGAACGTCATTGACTATGTTTACAAGTTTAAATAAATTTTGTACGGGAATAATTTTTCTTTGGTTCTGTTCCACAGTAGAGATCGTGTTTCTCTCCGGGTCATTCTTGACAAAATTTCTTAAAATTTTTCTTTATTATATTTATTATTATTAACTTATTATTAAAATATGAACAAACAAAACCGATTTTTTCGGGGGGATACAAATTGGGACGGGGCGGAGGTGGGAGAATATGAATATTCTTCTTAATAGGTTCTACAATCGCTTTCTTGATGTTTTGGCCAGCTCCACGACAGCTTTCCATCTCTTTCGGTCTTGCACCAATACGGGCCATTTCTTGATTCCAATTTCTTTGATGTTTTTCAATACATATTCCCTCCTCCTGGTCTTCGGTCTTCCTCTTTTCTTTGTTGATGCAGGGTGTCAGTTACACATTTTTTCATTGTTTTCTCATCCTGCATTCTATGCCGGTGGCCAAACCAGCCAAGTCTGAGTGCTATTATATGGTTTAGTATATTCTTTGATTTGATGAGATTATCGATTTCATAAATGTATCTGACTCTCCAAGTACCAACTGATTCTTGCACCGGATCATATATTCTCCTCATGATCTTCCTCTCGAAGACGTTTAGTCTTCTGATATTTTTTGAGAGTCCACGTTTCTGCCGCGTATGTCTTATGACAGCTTGGTAAAGTCTAAACTTTCCATTTTTTGAAAGCAGCTTACTCTTGAATAGTTCCACATAAGCATAGTAAGCTAAATTACCAGCTACAACTCTCTCGGAAAGTCTTCTTCGATGGAATTACTTTGATTTAAAATTGTACACAAATATTTAAAGGAACTGACTGATTGGTACTTCTCATTGACAAATGTTTCTTCTCGTGAGAGTGTTTCACCAGTTTTACATTTCATGTATTTAGTTTTCCCTTGATTTATTTGTAATCCAAATGATAATGATTGTTCCTTCAGAAGTTTTAATACGTTTTCTAATGCTTTTTTGGTCCGTGGTGTCAGTAAAACATCGTTTGCATAGGCGACACATTGTTTTAATCGAGTTGTTATATTTCCTTTTAAGTCTACGAATCTAATGTTACATCTAAGGTAATATTGAATAATGTTGCAGACAGAGGGTTTCCTTGTTTAACTCCACATTCCATTGAGAATTCGTCACTCATTTTGTTAAAAGTCTTGACCTTGGCCTTGGTATTAGAGTTAGTTTTAACAGTTTCCTCAATTTTGCTGGTACTTTGCAGATTGCCAGGTTTTCGAAGACTTTATTTCTTAGAACTGAATCAAAAGCCCAAATATAATCAATAAACGTATTGTATTATTCGATTTCATGTTCATATCATTTTTCTTAGATTTGTCGCATTACAAATATGTTGTCAATTGTCGATCTATTCCTACAAAATCCTGCTTGATTTTCACTGAGTTTGTCTTCAACTATATCAACTAGTCTCTTATTCACAAGAGCAGCAAAACATTTTAATGTGATGTTTAACAACGCTATAGGTTTGTAATTTTTACAATCGAACATATCATCTTTTTGGTAAACTGGGAAGATTATACTCTCGTTCCATTGAGATGGTAACTTTTCTTGATTCCATATTTTAAGTATCAATTTATGTATTGCCTTTTCAGGGTTCTCCCTCCATATTTTATTAACTCGTCAGGGATGTTGTCAGTTCCAGCTGCCTCATTCCGTTTCAAGTTTGTATTTATGTAGCATTTCTCATTAAACGAGGGCTCGGCGATTTCATTTCCTATTTCTCTCTTGGCCATGTGAATCTTGACCTTCTACTTTGCGCTACTTCTATTACATCAGGAGGATTAAATATATTGACAAGAAAAGATATCCATCTTGCTAGTATTGCATTTTCTTGCGTGAACATCTTCTCATGTTCACCTTTACAGGCGTTCATGTTTCCACTGTTTATTCTCTTATTCATTTTTAGATCCCCAAAGAATTTCCTTGATTCATTCTTCTGGAGATCATATTCCATGGTGATTTCCTTGATCCAGTCCTTCTTTTTTCTGTATTTGCCTTTTTCCTCTCCGATCTATAATTATCGTAACTGCTTCTAGTTTTTAATTGAAGGACTTTCTTTCGCTCATTGTTCTTTTTGGTTATTGCTTCTTTGCATTCGCTATCCCACCATTCAATTTTCTTTTCGTCTTCTTTCCTACCTATGACATTCTCAACTATTTTTGTTATTGTTTTCGCAAGATTTTCCCAATCCTCTTGTATTTCTCCAGTTTCGTTCTCATTATTTACCATGTCATTCATTGTCCTTTTATACTGTTTCAAGATCTTTGTATCGTGTAGTTGATCCAGATTCCATATCTTATGATTTTCTCCCTTCATTCTATATATCTTTGTGATTTGTTGCAGGATAATATTAAGAAGAAAGTGATGTTGGGTTCTATGAGAGATCATACGGCTTCCATTAGTTCCTTCTCGGTTCTATTAATAATGACATGATCTCTTAGATTTATTGTTGTCAAGTATGGCAAACATTTGTGAATTCCTTAGTCTGAAATTGTGTGCTCGCTACTATCAAGTCATTGCTTTCCGCAAAACCACATAGAAGTTCTCCATTTTCATTAGTGATATTATGTATTGTATATTTTCCTGTTACACTTTGGAAGGCCTTTTCTTTGGCTAGTTGTGCATTTAAATCCCCCAAGACTATCAAAATATCGCTTCTAGGTACTTGATCAATTGGTTTTTGGTCTTTACAAAACATTTCTCTATTTACTTCGAACATTTTATTTGTTGGTGCGTAGACATTTACTAAAGTTCAATTAATTAACTTTCCTTTCAGTCTTAATTCGCTTAATTTTAATGAGATGAGCGTGAAATTTATTATTTTATTTTCAGTCCTTGTTTGACCTGTTCTGGATGCGGTTCCGCTGTAATAGAAGATGAAATTTCAGTTTTTATTGCTTCCGGTTTCTGGCCATCTCATTTCCTGTATTGCAACTACTTCCAATTGAGTCTTGTGAATCTGGCCAACGATTTCTTGTAATTTTCCTGGTTTCAGTAACGTTCTAACATTCCAACTTCCAATAATCAAAGACCGTTTTCTTGGGCTTGATCGGTTTTCTTCCCTTAGGTTCATGTTTATATTCCGAGGTTGTCTTGAGGAGCGTTTAGCAGTGTACGTTGTTTTACGTGATGATGGGGAGCTGGCCTAACATCCAACTCTTTTCCCGGACTTAGGACCGGCAACAGCGGCTACTAAGGTACTCAGTCTTCCCAGCGTCCAACGCAGGCGGAGTTTACACGAATATGAATCCTGTACATATTATTTGAAGGGTAAATGTTACCCTATCCCTCTCAAATTCCGACAGTCCACATACACACGTAATTTTAAATTTGAAGTAATGTAATAATGTATTGAGAAAACAGTTTTTGCTCTTACTATCAAAAATGTAAATCTTTACTTTATAAATTGACTTGAATGAATTTTAATCAGAACGCGGAAACACAGAAATAAGGTTGTTGCTATTAAATTTCATTTAACACACCTTAATATGTTGCAAAATTGAAAATATGTTCTCTACTTACTCAGGTTCAAAATTCATGAGCTGCTCTGAACGCATTTTGATTCTCTTTTCCAGCTTCCTCACCCACATGATAGCTCCAGCTACAGGTGGTGTATATGGATCCAGAATCATATGCCCTTTAGCCATTGCGTATTGTATGTGAGCATCGAATATCTCCTAGAAATATATCAGTGATTACACAATACAACATATCACCCAAAATATCTCAAAGACGCTTTAGGCTCATAAAAATAATATAATTATGTATACTATAAAAATTGTTATTTACATTCTGATTTACCTTGATTTCATTGATTTCTTGTTCAAAGTAATCCAACATAGAAGGTAATTTTGGAAGTATTGCATTATTTATCACTTCCCGCTCCATAAATGGGGTTACAATGTTCATCAGCTTCAAAGAAAAACGAATAATAAGCATACAAATTTTGAAGTTTTTCTATTAATCAAAATTTTTTTTATGAATATATATATACATATACCTTAAAAACACCCTCCAGATTTCCACAATCATGAAATGCATTAACAAATACTGAAGCTAGAATATTATCAAAATCACCCACTTTTGATTTAAAAATTTCATTATCATGAAGAAACGAAGGATCATCTGGATCTAATGGGTTATATTGAATGTTCTGAAATAGTGAATATGCCTCAACAAATGCTTCTTCTAACTGTGAAATTTTAAGGCTTAAAATTTTACCAGCCAATCCTCCTATTTCAACTTTTTCAAGTTTACTGTAATCATCACCTGCCTTAAACAATTCCTGTGAACATATTACACTCATTATTTTCACCAAAGTCAAAAATCTCATTTCCAAGAGTCGAATTTAATGAAACTTTCTCATTTATTTTGTGTAAATGTCAACCAGAGTTCCAAAACCATGTACTTGTAAAAACCAATTAACAAAGTTACCTGAATAATTTTTAATCTAGCTAGAAATTTATTGAGATCAACATATATTAATTCAGGATGAAAGTTCCACTCAACAGGTTTGATATCTTTAATAAAATATGTAGATACTTTATCCTTGTACTCTTCAAATTTCTCCCTGCAATATTCATTTTAATTACTACATAACACTGTGAAAGACTAATTACATGATGTGGACACTTTTGGATCACAATACTCACTGAAAAAGTTCAAGTCCACTAGTTACTTTAGATATTTGTACCAATAGTTCAAAAAAATCTCCTTGAAATAGAGAGCCAGGGTCCAAAAATTTTTCTGCCTGAAATTAATTTAAAGTAATTATAAGCAACATGACATTAAGTTGATCCTTTCATTAACTCATTCAAAAAAATACCTGCTCCATTAGAAGATTACAGATCTCTTTAAATAGATTAATTATTTTAATGCTATTGCAATAGTAGCGGCTGTTGCTCCAAATGAGACAAATAGTTTCAAACAGAGGGTCAAAATATTGTGATGCTTCATCGAATTCTCCACTTTCAATATATCGAACCCACTTAACTAAAGGTTTCATGAACAAGTTTATATCTCTGGCTTCAGCTATTGCTGTGGAAATAATAGATATATTTTCTTAAAATTTATAATTTCTTATTACACAGTCAAGGGCTTTTGGGAAGGTCTTACCAGCAACCACATTACGGAAAATAGTTTTGAAACAATCAAAATAAGCACTTTCAGTTAATTCCAATATAGAAGCCATTTTTTTAACTCTAGGGTCCCGTAGTTGATCATATATGCATTCCAAGTTTTTCAATCTATTTGTCCAAAAATCAATTTCTGCAAGAGATAAAAAATTAGTATATCAACGAGGGATATTTAAATGATTTTAAAATATTTGTATCATTCTTACCATCATTAGGTGTAGGCTTTTTTTCACCTTCGAATAAATCAGCTGGATCTTGTTTTAATATTGTATTGATTCGATGGACCCATTTAATTATAATACCTTCAATACAACTCTTTAAGTATACATCAATAATCTCACCTTCACTGGAAATATAATTTTCTGTTATTTAACGATTTTGAAGTGCAGGCTATTTATTTTAAATACAGGATACATTTTCAATTATATTCCCTGAGTGTCCACAAGTCTTTTCTGAGTAAATTTTGGAAAGATTTTGGCTGTCGGGTCAAGTTTATTTTTACTTGTCATCCCTATCCATATTGTGAACGTCTTCTGTGGGAAAAACTGTAGCTGTATCCGTTTGCAACATCCCTCTAACTACTTCTACACTTTTCTACACCCTCTCTTCTACACTCAACTCTCTAAACCCTTTCTTCTACTCACTTCTACCTCCACACCTAAAGCTGCATAAGCTACATATTTGCTCCTTAGTTTAATATTCATATTATTCATGATATCATTTCACAATATGTTATCATACCACTCACTGACACTTGCGAGCATCCTCTTCCAACTCTGCCTTGGTGTTCCAAATTAGAAAAATATCTACCTATATTCCATGTAATCTCAAGATACCAAATACATACCTAGAAACCTCCCTTTCAGTTATCAACAATCCTCCACTAAATCTACAAGTTTCCTGTTTACTAATCTAAAATTTTCCACTAATTTTGACAAAAAAGAAATCGGGAGATTCGAAGTCGGTTTACTTGAGTCCCTTGTGACATCCATCAAAGACATCCGAATTTCCACCATCTTCTACACCTTGGGAAATACAGAGTGTCTCTTTCAAACCTCCCACATTTCAAAGGCCCAGGAAAAATGATTACAGTAGATGTGATTATGAAATTGCACCATAGGCTACAGCATCTCAAAGAATTTATATTCCCGTTTCAGACGTTCCAACTGTATTCACCAGAGTGCAGCATGATCGCGGGAAATGAAAATGGCGACTCCACAATAGCACGCGCAAGCAGTAGCGTGGTTTGCAGAAACAAAATCACCGATTACTGTGCAAAAAAATTATCGTAGGAGGTAGGAATGTCATCCAATTGATGTAAAAACAATTAAGGAATGGTAATATAAGTTTCTGGCAACTAGAAGTGTTCTGAAACATTCTGGCGGTGCACGTCGTAGTGTTTTGTAAGAGACAGTGGAGGTCAAGCGTTTATCAGAAGACCACGCAAGATAATTTGGCAGGCGTCTAGGCAACGTAATGTGCCCTGAGCAACATTGCATCTTATAGTTCACCAGCGTCTTCGTTTTCATGCTTCTTCGTCTTCGTTTAAGTGCAAATTCTGCAACATCTGATGTCGAACAACAACCCATGCCGACAAAAATTTGCTACGGATATGCTGCAGCGTATTGACATGGATGCCAGCTTCCTGGAAAGATAGTTATTCTCAGATGAGGCAACCTTTCATGTATCAGGAATTGTTAACATCCGCGCACCATCATCGAACATGTTCGTGATAGACCTAAACTGAACGTCTGGTGTGAGCTAATGCATGACAGAATTGTTGGACCGTGAATGGGTCAGTGTATCTGGACATGTTGGTACAGTTCGCACTCCCTCAGATACAAGACTTGCAACCCAACATCATCTTTCAACAAGATGGAGCCCCGCCGCAATGGTCAAAGGCTGTTCGCAAGTTCCTGGATACGAAATTTCCCAATCGCTGGATCGCACGCGGAGGACCCATTGCTTGGTCACCACGTTTCCCCGACATTACCCCGCTGGATTTCTTCTTGTGGGGATTTGTGAAGGACCGCGTGTATGCCACCAAAGTGGACGATATTCCTAAGTTAAGACGTCATATCACTGATGCGATTGCAACAGTGACAGAGGACATGCTACGAAGAACATGGGAAGAAATTGAATATATGCTCGATGTTTTTCGTGCTACCTGTAGAGGTGTGTTGATAATTAAATACATTCTTTGAGATACTCTAGCATATGGTGTCATTTCATTATCACATCTACTGTAGATTTCTTTCCTGGGCCTTTGAAATGTGGGAGGTTTAAAAGGGACACTCTGTACATCTCTTTAACACACATTTCTGCAATATGTTGTTACTGTTCTATCTTTCTCGCTAATTCTTTCATAGTTATTTTCTCTTCTACCTCTACATCTTTCAAAGCATTTTCCCTCCTTCTAGTCTTCTTCATTCTTTAGAAAAAACAATCTTTCCACTATTCACCTTACTATTTCTTCCCAAGTTCAAATATTTCTGTCATCCGACATCACATTTTTCCATAATTTCTTTCTTCCAACTATTCTTATACTTATTATTTTATACAGATTACAGAGATCTTTTATATAAAAATTAAATGGTAATATACATGCCACTAAGCGGAATGAAGAAGTGGCACCTAATTAATAGATTAAAATATACTCTGGACAAATAAAAAATAACTATCAAATTCATCGTCATAGGTCAAAAAGAAGTTGATAGAAGAAAATCTAGGAAAAATTTCGTAAAAGATATATAGATTTCGAAAGCTATTTGATTGTGTGATGTTGAATTTTTTAATGACAAAAGGTATTTAAAAAAGTGTTTAACGTCTTATTGTGAATGAATACTTCTTTAAAATAAAGAAAAATATTCAACCCATATTGGAAATAAAAAAATCGAAATTGATGATTTTAAAACATTGTAAAAAGCTAATTTTCAGTCAAAATTTCGTATAATTTTGGTCAGAGGTGCAGAAATTAATGTTCTTTCAACTAACTAAAACCCCGTGAGGCCTGCATAAAATGTCAAGGTATTGAGAAGACTAATAAAATATAATTTTTAGTCCTCGTAGCAAGGGGGGTGGGGAGATTCTTGAGGGAAACGTTGCACAAGGAGGATTACTTTTGCATGCAAATCGAATGAGACGTCTCTCGTGTAAATTCGTCTAAAAACCATCTTATCTTGCAAGATCCTTTTACAAACTTTTTGTACATTAACCATTCGAGAAATAAATACATAAATACCTTTCAATGATTTGCATCTCTGCTTCGTGAACTCGTTCTACTCCAGCTGGCATAGGAAGGAGAATTTCGCCACTAGCTTTTCCTTTGGCTTCATATACAGTCGCTTTTAAATCAAGGATATGCTTTATGACGTCATCGGATACGACATGAGGCCATCCGTGATGATTTTTCTTATTAGATAAGAATGGAGCCCAGCCCTATTTAAAGACATACAGTAAATATTTTCCAGAACGGAAACGTTTTTATTGTTTGTATAGACCAAACACGAGTTAAAATACTACTACACAGTAGTATTATGTAAAAGTAAAATTTTGAATATTGGACGGAGGATAACGTACACAGCATCCGGAAACAAAACAAATAGTTGGAGGAAACACTGAACAAAAAGGTTTTTAATGTATTCCCTTATCGACAAACTGACAAGATTATTTAAAAAATCGCTTATGAAATTTGCTTCAAATGAACATGGATTGCTTTATATTAACATATCGCCAATTGTCACTCTTCCTTTTCATGAAGTTTTACTACGTACACGATGCGATCATAGTTGGACAGCATCTTTCCTTGTTTTGTGTTCTGCTACCTCGTAGCCACCTTGGGTAACACTCGCTGTATCTTGCTGTGAGCTATGCAATGGGAGGGTATGTTATGAAGACAACCCAGTTATAGAATGTATTATTAAAACAATTAATCGCATTACATTTCAAAGAATATTTCTTGAACTATTTTCTAGCTTAGAATTAAAGATACAGTCTTCTATGGATTCAATAGGAATTTTTACTACTTTAAGATGTTATAAAATTATAACAAAAATAAAAATGTGCAAAGTTAGTTTGTCAAGCAGTGCCTAGAAGTGGGGCATTCGCAGCACATACGCCGAACAGCGAAAGTAGCAGAAGACTCATTCGGGCCTCAAGGGTCTGTTGTTATTCCAGAACGCAGTAACCACTGGGACAGGTAAAGTGTAATGACCATAAACTATGTAATACTCTTTGATAAGATAATACATTTCTTTTTAATTTTGTTTGAACGGAATGTTTTGAAAATCGATCGCCAGGACTTCCGTACGATACTACGCGGATCTATTGTTTTACAAAATTGCAGTGCGCGTTGATGTTTCACGTCAAACCACATCAAGAGAGAGCCTTAAAACACAATGTTCCTACGTCTTATAGTTTCGTTTTTTCTTTTGAATTACATATACTACCCTTCCAACGTTTGAAATTTTTTGGGTCTAGGATCATGTTCACATAATCGTTAATACTCGTAAATGAATTCGATTCGCCTCAGCCTCAACAATAATGTACACTTTTCAGATTTCCCAAAATATTTCCCCAGAGGTGATTCGAAGAGTAAGGTAATTTCTTCCGTAAAACAAAATGACTTAAATTTATTAAGATAAAATTAGTGTAGAAAGGTTACTCTAATTTTTAACAAAAGCACTCTCTGAAAAATATTTAAAACTTAGGATATATAAAGAAAGGGTAAGAGGTGAGGGTAAGAGTAGTTTATATTTGTTCATGTTTAGTTCCCCTACGCTGCTCATTATAAAATCATATTAATCAAATATATTGTAATATACTCCGCTAAGAAATTGTATACCTTACCTGGTCGAACATAACTGATAATTCTTCTAAAGGATCATTAGAAATATCTCCAAATTTCAGCATGGTTAAATAATTATCTCGTGTTATGGCAACTGGTGCTTGTTTGATGAAATATGTAGCTTTTGATTTTATACTCAAATTGAAATTTGTGGCAGGCACTAATTGTCCAGCTTGTGTCATAGTGATTAGAAGAATGGCACTTTTTGGATTTTGAAAATACTTAAACAGGAGATCCTTAAACGAAAAGAAAATTACTCATAATATCCGGTGGTTCGTCTTCGTATGTCCATGTTATTGAAATTAAATTATTTGCTAAATTCAGTAGCACAATTCTGTCAATGGTTTGGTATTTATTATTCATCCTATGACATCACTTAAATTATGCAACAAATTGCTTAAATTAAATTTTGAAAAGAAAAACTACGAAGGAATCGTTTGTTTTAGGATGTTTCTCTTAATAAGCAATTACATGCATTATAAAATAAATCTTTAAATTTCTAAAAAGAACAGTTTGTATTACCTTGTACTCATCGTTGCTTACTACTTTTTGCCATTTCTCTACTTTTATTTTCCATGTTTTGTACAGATAATCGAAAATGAATTGCAGTCGAGGATCATCATCCTCGAGAGTATCCACCTTTTTGGTCTCATCATCGTCGTCTTTCACCATTTCTTCCAATCAATTATATCACTCAGCTTGGATATGATATATTACATTAATGTTCCTCAAGTATGAGGTCTCTAAGCATAAGAGGTACGGATGAAACATACATAAAAATTGAAATGGATTTATTCCATTTATGCAATAATTTTTATGAGTTCCATTACTTGAATTAAACAACAAGAAAATAACATTATTTTCTCATGAATGTATTATTTCGAGTCAAAATGATATTTTAAATTATAAGTTAAAATCAGTTTAGTGTATAAAACATTTTCATTCAGTATTCTTTTATAATAAGTATGTACACTCACTAATGTTCCTACAAAATAAATTAACATATTGAATTCTCACAAAATATTAATTCTCTAATTCCAAGTCTGAGACAAAAGTACTGAGTAGTTTCCTAACGTCCGATTACAATGCAAGTATTTGTAAAACCTCTAAAATTATTCGTAATTAGTAAAAATGGAAGTGTTCTTTAAAATGATGCAATTCTTTATTAAATTTCAATGGAATAGTTTTTTCTAATTTAAATTTTAATTAAAGATATGGATATCTCTAATAAAAGAGACAGTAATAATTGGATTCTAAAAGTATGTAATTTCATTTTTTTAAACAAAAGTACATTGCTTAATCTTGATTCATAAAACAGTAAAAATGTAATATTGTTTATTCATAGAAATGAAGAATTATAGAATTTATTAGAGAATAAAACGTATGGAGAGAACATTACCCACAATCACAAGTCCAGAACCATACGTTTCTCATCGATCCAATCAATCGAATACAAGGAAGAGAAAATCGAATCGTCCACTACGTAATACAATTCTCATGCGTTGGACGTTCTCTGTATCAAGTTGCAAAGTCGTTGCGCAATAGAAAATATGTTTGAGTTCTTTCATGAGTTAGATTCGTTTTTAAATTTTTATATAATATGATTTAAAAGCGAATCAATCTCAAACATACGTCTCCTCCACAATGTCTTCAACATAAGTGCAGGCATTTGTTAAACTCGAGAAAGTAACCAAGAGTAACAAGATGACAGAAATAGTGCATTAATAATAGAAAATAGCAACATGTTAACATAAGAACAATTATATTAATTTAAATCAAAGTAATAAAACTGAGAAATCAACCGTTTGTTACACGGCCAAGCCAATTTTTGTGATATCCATTATAGTCCATTGGTTATAGAGACATTGCACGGTAGACTGGATGGGAAATCTAGAAATGGCTAAAGAAATCATAAACGACGGATTCTGAATATAACATCTCATGAAATTTGATGTTTATAGATAATTCTTAACAATTACGACCGAATGTTTTTAATTTTGTAAAAATATTCATTTTGTTTTGTAAAATGAAACACTTTTTTAATAAAAAGTGACATTTAATATATATCCACTTTATATTAAGGATAATAACGAAGAATAATAAGGCTGAGAACACCAATAAATCGAACAAAAATTGTTATAATTACTATTTTTATTATTAATTTTATTTAATGAAAGGAAAATAATATCAGATGTGACGTCGTGTGGTGTCAGTCTAATGTAAATGTTCATATGGTATGTTTTCTAAACACTCGTCTATCGCAGTCAATCAAAAAACATTTGGCATTGTCAGCCATTCCGCATCTGCTTCAACCCTGGCCTCCGGCTGTGTGTCATCTGCAGCTCAAATGATGTCACATTCCGCTCACCCTCTTGAGGGTTTTTGAAAACAAATGCCTTTCTCCATTCAGTCTTTCGGCGAAAACCACCCACCAACCCCTGGCAAAGGGTAAAGTACTCTTGGAATTTACGGCTTTACACCCGCCGCTAAAACACATTGAAGCTCGCACGTTCAGGAGACGAAAAGAAAGTTACACAAATTACAATAATTCTGTGATCATCATCATTATTGAATTCTAGTTTAACACATTCAATATCAATACTGGGTTCGCATGATAATGATTGTATCTAATAAATTCCGTGAATTGTTTGTCAGTTCATTGGATATTTAACGATGTCGATATATCGGGGAAGAAATTACAGAACCACATGTAACAAGAGCATTCATCTTCTACGTTGCAACTATGTTACTTATGTTGAGGACACTTCCGAGCATGCTCTCTTCGGTACTTCCTGTAATATTTATTCCCCGCCTTCATTGCATCTTCCAATAGGTAAAGAGGCGTTTTCTATTATTTTGGTGCCAAACATTTATACACTGTAGCGGGCATGTGGCACTATTCGTTACGTTTGGACAAAAAATTATAACGCGATCTTTGGCAACATATTCTTTTCTCACGGGGATCTTTTTCGAATATTGTCACAGCTTCGCCCATACATGTAAAAATGTTCTCAGAGTAGTTCTTTGGACATATTTCGTCCAAAATTTAACTTTTTTATTGTGTCCTGAGTGGTCTCTCGAGCGCCTAAGGACGTCAAACAATTCTCGCCAGGTTATTTCGTTGCTTTGACCAAGATCTAAAACAATATGACACTGTTTTGCGTGTTTACGCACTCGTTACTTAACTAACATTAAAGTATATAGATCAGTGTATATACTAGGTAGTTTCTTCGGAAGCACGTATGTACGTACCACGTTTTATACTTCCTATCAATTAGGAAAGTATAAAGTAATTTTTGTTTCCGTGAAGTGTATTGAAGGGAAAGTGAAATAAAAACCAACCTTAACCTTAATTCAGTAACCTTAACTACACGCTTTAAGAAGTATGTGTAAAGTGTAAATTAAGAATTCTGTGTAAAGTGCATTTTCCTTCGTCCTAGATTCTGAAATAACTCGTATAGCATACAATACTGAAAATTGTTAGACATTTTCTTGGTTTCTTAGTGGTTTTAAATTTTATAACACGATAGCAGAGGAATATGGAAACTAACGAATTAATTTAGAATGTTATATAAGAATGTCGAGCAAAATGAGCTAAAAAATCCAGACCTGTTGACAGGTGTTTTAATACCACCTTGGGGTAAAAAATACCAATTCTCAGTACCAATTTTTCTTTGAATGTTTATGTAATTTGTTTTATGTTTGTTTTTTATTTATTAATTGTTATACATTCTAAATCTCCAGTATCAATTGTTTTAAGTTTCTATTCAAATCCCAGGTAATGCCGGGTAGTTCTGCTTGTTAATTATAATCTACAGAAAGTCTCAATCTCCTAATCTCCTCATACAAACTTTTTATGGTGGAACAGAAATCTAGCCCAGCTATATATTTCGGCTAAATCTGAACAACTAAAAATCAGTACTTCTTTCTTTTCTACTCCATTCAGAAGGAGCTTATTTTCCCGATTTTTTGTCTTTATTATTTCCCGAGTTATTATCTTGGGGATATTTACTACAAAGTAATGAAAAAAATTATAATTCTTATTTTATTCGCCTGCTTCCGAAGAGAGTAAAATATAAAAGAGCAAAGTAAATGGAAAGTTCTGGCGGCTGCAGCATGAACTATATAAGCGTGTGTTCATGTTATTGAACTGCTCTCCCTTCCTTCACTTCTCTCTTCTCATTCTCCTTATCCTCCTCGTCAATTCTCTCTCGTCATGCCCAGCATTTGGTTCATCATTCTTGGTGTTAAAAACTTCGTTGAAGTATTCAAGCCATATTTGCAATTGTTCTTCTTCATTAGTTAGAAGTTTCCCTCTTCGATCTTTTACGGGGAATATTCTCGTTTTATTCTTGTGGAACAGCTTCCTGGTAATTGCGTGTAGTTCTTTTATGTTATTTCTTTTAGCAGCATCCTCTGCTTGCTTTGCCATGTTCGTCTTGCACACATTTTTTACTTCCTTATCAACAGCGAAATAGCGTTCTTGTAAATATAGTTTTTTGCCTGGTATTGCTTAAATTTTTCTATATTTTTCTCTTCCTTCTATCTTCAATCATTTCCCACGTACCTTCTGGCATCCATTCTTTTTTCTGCGAATTTTTAAATCCCAATATTTGTTCACTCACTTCATTTATCCCGGACCTTATCGTATTCCAGTAACTTTCTACATCTTGCTCAGTGGTTTACAAGTCTTCAAATCGGTTCTTTAGAGTTATATTAAATGTGTTACTAATCTCGCGATTTTTTAGTTTTCCTGTGTCATATCTTTCTCTCAGTATATCTGGTATGTTCTTTGAGGATTGGATTTTGACTATAATAGACGTTAATAGTAGATGTTGGTCACAACAAATATCAACACCTCTTTTGTTTTGTTTCATACATTTAAGAGTGATTTTCACCATTTCTTGCTAACTGCTACATGATCAATTTGATATTGTGTCTTACGACCCGGTGAAACCCAGGTTACTTTGTGGTGTATTCTATGTAGAAAAACTGTTCCACCTATCACTGGGTCATGATGCGAACAAACGTCCACAAATAAATCACCATTATTATTTCTTTGTCCTAGTCCGTGTGTCATTATTTGTTCAAAGCCTTCATTTTCTTCACCAGTTTTAGCATTTAGATCACCCATTAAAATTTTCATGTCTTTTCTAAGGAGTCTACGGAAGGTTTGTTCAAGTTATGAATAAAAGTTATTTTTCACATTTTCATCAGAATTTTCTGTTGAGACATAACATTGGATTAGACTTACATTTCTAATTTTGGCTTTGAAGCGAGCAGTTATTATTCTCTCTGAGATTGGTTCGCATCTCATCAATCTGTTCTTCATGACTTTAGAGATTAGTAGACTGACGCCATTTCGGCTCTCATTTTCATCATTTGTGCCAGAGTACAAGGAGGTTACTCTATCCGTTGTATTTAACTCACCAAAGTATTTACATCTTATTTCTGACATCCCAAGGATGTCTAAGCGGTAATTCTCCGTGTTTATCACTTCTCTTAATTTCCCAGCCTCTCTTAGCGAACGTACATTCCAGGTTCCGATTCTCGTAATTTGCTTCATGCCGAAATCAGTGTGGTCCGTTTTTCCTTTGTCTTAGTTTCTTTAATAATTTAGATTTAAGAGGGTACTGGTTATTGACCAATATCTCCGAGTTTTCTGGATGGGTATGACACCTTTCGACCTGAACACCGGTCTAGCCCATTTAGATGTTCTATGGACTTACATGGGCATTTCCTCCCTTGTGCAAATGTACATAATTATCCCGCCAACACTCGGCCGCCAGAGCCTCGTTTGTGTTGACAGTATCCACCACGAGAAGGTGAGGATGACATTTAAGGAAGAGAGGTTATAACTTTCGAGCTATTATTTCCCTTCTGGATCAATAGTGAACTTATTGGGGTTATCCTGACAACTGGGTTTGCAAGACAACTAGCAAAAAGCAAGTCTGACGACGCAAATACTACGTCTGTCACAGAAATTATTTATTGTAACGTCGTTTGGGGGTAATTGGTTGTATTTGCCGCATGCGTTGTACTAGCTCCTGTACGTATGTGCTTGTCGGGTATGTTTCGTTTTCGTTCTTATCGCAAAGGATATCGCTAGGGAGCGTTAATGCTTTTCCGAAGACTAATTCCGCGGTCGAAGCGTTGAGATCTTCGCGATGCGCGGCACGGAATCCCAGCATAATGACTGGTAAAGCCCTACTCCAAGTGGTGTCGTGGGACATGAGTGCTGCTTTTAGTTGGCGGTGGAGACGTTCAATCATCCCGTTCGCCTGCGGATGATATGCGCAAGTGCGGTGTCTAACAATACCGAGGCGCTGTGTTAACTCGGTGAAAAGTTGACTTTCAAATTGGCGGCCTTGATCGGTGACTATTTTTGAAGGAACGCCGTACCTGGCGATCCACCCGTGAAGCAGTGCGTCCGCAGTACTTTCCGCTGTAATATCCGTCATGGGGATAATTTCTGACCATCGAGTGAAGCGGTCGATTATTGTTAAGGCGTATCGATAGCCCTCCGAAGAAGGAAGGGGCCCGACTATGTCGGCGTGAATAGTATCGAAACGGTTCTCCGGTGGTTGGAACGAGCTTAACGGTGAGATGGTGTGACGGAATACTTTATTCTGTTGACATTTTAGACAAGTCGTTGTCCAGTTCTTCACATCGCGATTTATGCTGGGCCAAAAATATCGATTTTTTATCAATTTTGCAGTGGCTTTGCGACCGGGATGTGATAAGTTGTGGAACTCATCAAAAATTTGTTTGCGGAGGTCGATAGGTACGAGGGGGCGACCTGCCTTGCAGGCGAGAGTCAACTCTGAGTTGTGAATCGGTTCCCTTTCGTAACAATTCGGCTTTGAAGAGATCCAGCGTTGGATTTCAGCATCCTCGAGCTGGAGCTGAGCGAGTTTCAAAGCGTCAGTTAATAGTGCGATTGTCTCGACACGGGACATAGCGTCGGCCACGATATTCTCACTACCTTTAATGTGCCTTATGTCCGTAGAGAATTGGGCAATGAATTGTAATTGATTGAGCTGTTGGGGAGGCAGCTTCTCCCGCTTTTGGTGGAATGCATGAATCAATGGTTTGTGGTCGGTATAAATTGCAATATTGAAGCCTTCAAACCAGTGCCTAAAGTGGTGGACACTCTCGAATATCGCTAATAGCTCTCGATAGTAGGTGGGCATTTTGCTCTGTCTCTCTGTCAACTTCTTACTGTAAAAGGAAAGGGGTTGCCATTCCTGTTCTACATACTGTTGGAGACATGATCCCACATGCGTTGCCGAGGCGTCTATGAAAAGGGCAAGGGGCGCGTCACTGTGCGGATGTACTAATGTGACGGCGTTCGCTAAACTTTCCTTACAGTGCTGGTAGGCTGCTTTCAAGGCGTCGTTCCACGGGAAGGGCTTCATCCCGTCTTTCTTACCGCCAGAGATGGCGTCGACGAGAGCTGCTTGTGGAACTGCTGCTTTCGGGATGAACCTTCTGTAAAAATTCAACATTCCCAGAAACCGTCTCATACCCTTTATAGTTGTTGGTGGTTCCATGGCGCGAAGGGCAGCCACACGATCGTTCGGTGGGCTGATGCCCTTGGCGTCAATGGTGTAACCCAAGAATGTCAGCTCGCTGACGCCAAAAGTCGACTTCTGAGTATTGATAACCACTTCATGCTCCCGCAGCCGCTGGAAAAGGGTTTCAAGATGATGCTTGTGTTCATAAGCGTCTTTGCTGAATACCAATATATCATCGATATACGTGTATATAAATGGAAGGCCGGAAGTCACCTGATCCATAAAGCGCTGAAAAGTCTGCGCGCTACTTTTCAGACCGAACGGCATTTGAAGGTATTCAAAGGAGCCGATGGGCGTGACTATGGCCGTTTTAGGGATGTCTGCTGGATTCACCGGGATCTGGTGATAGGCCTTTACAAGGTCGATCTTCGAAAAGATCGTTGAGCCTGCGAGATTATTTGCAAAGTCGTGAATGTGTTTCATAGGGTACGCGTCGGGTACTGTCCTGTCGTTCAGACGAAGGTAATCACCGCAAGGGCGGTACGTGCCGTCCGGCTTCTTTACCAAGTGGAGGGGCGATCCCCATGGACTGCGAGAGTGGCGAACTATTCCTGCTCGGACTAGGTTCTCGAATTCATTTCGAACTATCTCCAGTTTATCTGGTGTTAACCGGCGTGGTCGACAAGTAACTGGTGGTCCATCTGTGGTCGACACATAGTGCATAGTGTCGGGCCGTTTGCAAAAAGTACCAGATGGTTTTGTTAAGTCCGGAAATCTGTTGACTATTTCAGCAAAATCGTTATGTTGGACTTTTTGAATTTTAATTTCGGCGCATTTGCATGCGTTGAATTTTGTTCCGGTTGAGATGCCCGTTAAATTGTCGTATAATCTACGAGTTCCACAGTTCAGAATCAACTTATAGTNAAGTCTGCCCCTAGTATCGGGTCTTGAACATCGGCGAGTACGAAATTCCAAGAGAATTCTCGACGGAGAGAGAGATGGAGTTTCAGGTGAGCCGTCCCATAAGTTTTTATGTTAGTAGCGTTCGCAGCATTCAGGACAAGGCCGGTGGGAGTAGTATCGCTTTTCCAGTGTTTTCTGGGAAACAAGGAAACGTCTGAACCGGAATCGACCAGGAAATGGAGGCCAGTGCTTCGCTCAAATACGTAAGGGCGTTTCCCGATCGGCCTATTACAGAAGTTTAGTTCGCAAGTTTGCTCTCCGTCCTTCAACGTTCGGTCGAAGGACGGCTGTCCGCGTTTTTTGGGTACGAACAGGGTTTAACGCATCTTTGTGCGCTCTCGCCGAACCGAGAGTGGTACCAACAGATGCCACTTTGTTTGTTTGAGTTCGATTGAGAGCGTGAACGGGCTCGGTAGGGCGAAGAATTGCGCTGGTTGCCGCGATATGGCGATTGATTACGTGAGCTACAATTTGGGCACTGATTCAATTTTAATTCAGATAGCTGCCTGGTAAGCGACGTCAGCGTTTGCAGCACATAATCCATACGCGGGTCTGCGAGTGGCGCTGTCTCGCGGGCAGCCGCAACGGAGCTAGTGGGGTTTAAAACGGTTGCAATGTTGTCGGCGAAAGTAGCCTGTTCGGTNGCAGTCTCGCGGGCAGCCGCCACGGAACTAGTTGGGTTTAAAACGGTGGCAATATTATCTGCGAAAGTAGCCTGTTCGGAGATATCACTCGCGCACCCTCCAGCTAATATAGTTCTTATTTGCACAGGGAGGGCTCTCCTCCAGATCTCGGCTATAAGGGGATTGTCTTGGCTATCAGGGCCGGCCAAGTTGCGTAGGTGTCGCAGAAATTGAGAGGGGGTGCGGTCGCCCATTGCTTCGGCTGACAAGAGTCTATCAATTCGCTGATGTTGAGAGCTGGCGTATTGATTTATAAGGGCTTCTTTGAGACGCTCATACGACGTGCTGTCACAGGGCGTTAAGACACTTTCGTCAAGCGACGAAAAAGTGGCATGGTCTAAATTACTCATAATAGCAGCATGTTTGTCAAGCACTGAGGTGATGCCTCTTGCAGAGAGATGAGCTTCTAAGTATTTCAGCCAGGCCTGTGGGCGGTCGCGCCAGAAGGGCGGCATAGGGAACATCGCGGCGCCATAAGTGCGGGGCGGAAGATCACGTCGGGGTCACCAAATTATTTATTGTAACGTCCCTCGAGGCGAATACTTGGAGCGACTCCGTTCAAGTATTCCCTTGTGTTCGGTCAAATAAATAAATGCCTCAAAATTCTACTTGATCTCAGAGTACTTTATTTAATGGACCAGCTTTATTCGTGGCGAATAAGAACTTGAAATTGGACAAGCAATAAAAAATGAACAAATAATTGAAGCTAAGCAAGCGATTAAAAAGAGAATGAATTTACGGTTGTTGAGACCGTGTGACAGACGTGGTATTTGCGTCGTCAGACTTGCTTTTTGCTAGTTGTCTTGCAGCGTAGACCTGGGACCCTCCGAGAAAGACGGAGTGGCGCAGGGAGCAGGATCTCGATTTGCCGCTGGTCCGCGTGGCTAAGGTAGGCGTCTTCGTCCCCGACGAAGACTTGGATCTTCCGTCCGGATTCCAGTGATGGAAGGTACGACGACGAGAATCCTCGTCGAGACAGGAGTTCGGAAGATATCGGCGAGGTAGAGTTTGATTGTAGCGATAGCTCGGAACTGCGACGACGTATTTAAAAGTGGTGGGCTCGTCAAAACGCCTTTGAGCGGCCGGAATACTTTTGCAATGAATTCGTGTCAACGAGAGCAGCTAGGAGCGTCCGGTCCTCACCGAGGTCAATAGCGATTCTCCTTGTTATTCTGTAACCTGGCAGTAACTTGAAGCGGCGACAAGTGAGCGTTGACGTACATATTAAACCTTGTTGGATCAGAGGCGGAACGTCATGTGAACGTCACCGTGATTTATAATATTCGTTATTAATATAAGTGCGTCATATGGCTTACGTATATTTATGTGAGTACGTCACGAGCTGTGAACGGGTCTGCTGACTCATGGTTCATCGTTCATTTACTACGCAGAGTTCCTTGCAATGCGTAGGCTTTGGCCTTGGTTGAGTTCTCTTATACAGAGGGTACAGAGGGCCGTGGTTAGCAATTGTAAACACAGAAGATGGCGCGTGTTTGTTGCGTTGGAATTCGTCCGAAATACTTCAGTTCTGTAGTGCGCGAGGGCGAAAGGCGTGACCAAGGGGGCGTGTAATCGGTACGTATTGTAACCGAAATGCAGTTGAGTTGTTACACTTTTATAACATTCCGAACATAAAAAAACATTCAAAAGTGCGTAATTACTATTTTCCATTATGCCTCTAATATGAAAACAACATTTGATCCGTGATAAATATTTAAAAAAAAGAATTGGAACGAGTGTAAGAAGTTTCATTATTGTTGAGAGGACAAAACTAGTTTTTGGACGTTTCTCTTTTGCCAGAACTAGTATTGAGCACTTTGAAAACGCTCAAAACTAGTTCTGGCAAAATGTGAATGTCCCAAACTAGTTTTGGTCGTTTTTTTTCGTCCAATGGCCGAATGCGTGTTTTGTGCGTAACATACATAATACAAAATATTTGGGTAACCGAGCTTCGCTTGATGACACCAGAAATAATACTATTAAACTTCTTCTTTACCTTTTCCCTATTCCTTAGTGGTCGGAGCTTTAGCTCCTTTTCGCAAATAATTAGAGGTCGGAGATGAAGATATGATACCTCTTACTTTTGATTTGGCGGGGGAATTTCTAGGGTTCACAATTTCATTATACGTCTTGTAAAATCTAAGATATCCTCCGCAATTTTACGGTTTACAGGCGTTTCTTATCTTTGTTAAATGCACAAAAGAAATAATCCTTTAAATTTTATGACTGATTTTTTCCTTCTTAAATTACTCTTAAATTGAAGTATTTTAACATGTTTTATTGACAATTTAGGTTAATTTTTGTAGATAGACATACGCCGTCGCAAACGTTTTTGAAGAACTCGTTGAGACAAACAATATTGCAATTCATAGTTGTCATATAACTCGAATCATTTAGGCAGCGTAAGCAATTATAACTCTCTTTTTCCCGATTTTATCGACATTTATCGTCAAAAACAATTTCTATTTTTCTTAGCAGACATTTTAATAAAATTTTATATGCTCAGTGACACTCGTGCTATTAAGATGAATCTAACGGTATAGTTTATCGAAATCGGTTCATCGGTTAAGTAGTTACGAGGGAACAAAAGAACGGACATACATACAGGTCAAACACATAACCCTGTTTTTGGGCTTCGCCGCAGTCAGGTAAAAAGGGTGGTGTTAAATGAGTGGTTCAATCAAATTTGCCAAAAATCGTTCCTAGAGACCAGGGGTTGAAATATCATGTTAAAGACAAATAGATCATTGTAAGTTGTGCGAGTAGGGGAAGTAAAATTAAAGAAAAAGGATGCGGACAAGAAGTAAGATTTCTCAAATAGGGAGTCTCATTGTGCATCAAACTGGACAAAATGTGGACGTGTACCTTAGGAGTGCTTGGCTCCAAAAAATTTGGGGGAGAGCTAATAATCGTAAACAATACTACATTCTACATCTAATTACAAAGTTTCAAAGCTTAACGAATTCTTCCCCTATTGATCTGTTTTCGTCCAATTTCAGTGTACTATAGCATTTGTTTTCAAAATAATTACACCACATTATTAATTACACCAATAAGCAGGAGGAAGGGGCGGGAAAAATCTGACCGCAAGTAACCGCGGGGACGAGCTCGACCAATGGAAAGGGGTCGGAACTGACCGCGTGGATGAGATCGACCGTTCCCATATAACTCTGTTTCAAATTTTGTTTTATTCGTGTACTTGGGACGAGAAAAATGAGTCGTTGCAAAATAATGTGAGTCAAGTAGCTTTGTTGTATAATTTTCTTTTATTGTAGTATGGTACGACGGCATTCGTCCTACACTGCCAGACCATGGTATGGTATGAGGGCGGATGTTAATAGATTATTTCCTTCTTCTGTCTACCTAACTCAGTCGCTGTGCAACTGATGAAACCTTTCTAGGATCCTCAGGCAGTCTGCACAATTTTGGCACTTTTCTCCGCAATTGATGCGTGACCAGCCAAACTTGTTAAAGACGACCCTTAATTTTGTAAGTCAACTGTGTACTTGAGAGCCACTAACGGATTAAAGGCAAATACCAAGCAAAACCATGAAGATATATTATTTTTGTACAGTTTGACACAGCAGAATAAGTTTTTATTTCGTCGATATGGGATAGAGTTTTTATATTATGAATTGTCAATGCTGAAAGTCGACAAAAAAAGAGTTCCTTACAACCAAGTAAAATGAAAGGAATATCTGATTTTTACCATGCACTACAGAACTTCAAATTTTCATAGATTTGTCTAGATTAATGTTCTCATGGCACAACAATTACGCGTATACATAAGTTTATCACACGCAATCAATTATTATGTGATAAATATCTTCATTTATGTACGTAATAAACTATTTGCGAGGGAATCCGTGGCATGAAACTATAGTTATTATTATTATTTTCACTCTTTTGGGGTGGTAAGAGGTTGTGACCCTACTGATACGAATATAACGTTTTCTCTAATTCAACCCTCAGAAATTAAAAAATAATATGCGTTCACAAAGACTCAAGTAAAATAAATAGTTTATTTCACTATAAAGAGAAACGACATAAGCTCGACCAAATTATAAGGTTTTTTTTTTTTGTTTGTTTTTTTGGTGGGGCTTTAGGGCTCGTCAACATCGAGGTCATTAGAGCCCTTAAAACTTGTACAGGTAGGGAAAATGCAGTTACGCACTAGGGAGAGCCAACATGACTCTCCCCGCGTGTGGGACTCGCCGAGTAACTCAGCCATACCCACTAAAAACTCTCACGAATTACAACTCATATCCCAACATATATCAAGTCTTTACTTAAAACATTAAAAAAAGAAGAAAGAGGAAAATGAAAGATACCCGAACCCTAATAGCGTCGGGATTGAAAAGAACAAGAGGTGACCAAGGAAGGTCAGGAAAGAGAAAGGAAGGAGCCTCGCACAAGTAAGTGGAAGAAATGCCAGACTCAGCTCGGGACCCCGTGTTTGCCAAACACATAGTTACTAGATGTAAGTCCCATGGGGGAAAATTATAAGGGAAGTCCACACTGATATATTTGTCATTTCACAAACAAACGAATTTTTTGTTTTATTTTATAGTATTGTAAAATTTGGTAGAGAATGATCAAGTATTTTAAGTAGTCCTAAACAATCTTCAATCAATTATTCTGTTATTTATAGTATGTAAAAACTATCTGAAGAGGCTTAAATAAGTGTCAATGAAATCGCCGTTCACTGGGACTCTTTATTCTGAAGGGTGCAGATCGTTTAGTTTTCCGCAAACTGACTTCCGTCCACTACGTCAGGGTATGGGTTGGGGAAATGTTTCATGAAATAGGACGCTGACGCCCTGACGCTCAGCGCTTTCCTTGGCACAAGCGGGGACAGGTGAGCAGAAGGTAACACTGCTTGTCGCGTGAAGAACGACACCCTAGTTCCTCGGGTGGGGAATGCATGCCGTGGGGGGGGGGAGAGGCTATGCGACGAGAGCGAACCTAATCGGGGTGTACAATAACTACGTTGTCTCAGGTCACACAAAATCGGCACTAGAAATCCTATCCTGTGGGACTTCTGTGTGTATAGAAAATCAATGGTATAAGTAACAAATAAATAAATAGACATGATTAAGTATGTAAGATGTTTTAATGTAATATCTAATATTTTGTAATGATATGCGAGATGTTCCTCTAATATTGTGAGATCTCATCCATGTTGAAATAAACAGAATTATTACGAGTTAATAACACTTTTCGTCATCGTCTTCG
This sequence comes from Laupala kohalensis, assembly GCA_002313205.1. NCBI lineage: Eukaryota > Metazoa > Arthropoda > Insecta > Orthoptera > Trigonidiidae > Laupala > Laupala kohalensis. Next base: position 936,479 of record NNCF01126858.1, on the reverse strand, counting down.
TTTCCAAACGCTCATGTTGGATCATTCTTTTTTGACAATATCGATTATTGACGTGAAAGTGAGTTTCGGTCAATGTAGAATTTTAGTAAAAACTGGACAAAACAAAATATATAAAGAAAAAAATCGAAACTGTAGGTTTAGTAACAAATAACAGCAATAAAATTAGTTTTTGAGCATAGGGTGCCTAGCACCAAAGCACTTACTCAACCAAGATAAAAGTTAATCATTTAACTGATTTTAGTTAAACATGACCATAATTTATAACGATTAATGACAACACATATCTGTAAGATCTCCTTTTTCAAATGGATCGAATTGCAATAAGCCTCTTCTCTCAAATTAAAAATATTAAATTAAAATTAATAGTTTGAAAAAACTAACTGATTTAGATTTTGATAGAAAAGATTTTAGTTAGTTAAATGTTAAAAGAAATTAATTTTTTACAAACGTTAAAAGGTAATTTTTATAACATCAGTAAATTTTAGAAAAACACGATATAAAAACGAATCCTAATCGAAACTAAATCCTAATTAAGAAAATTGTCAGTGTAAAAATAATTTATTTTTCGAATTAGCTGTCGTAAAGTGTTTCCCACCTGCCACCTAATAGGCGGCCAACAGTACTAAACAAACGCTCACACCATACTGATGAGGTATCGCTGAGTTACTTTTGGTAAAACAACTTTTCACTGTTTCTGTCAAGTTCAATGTGCTCATGGAGAAAATGTCGTTTGCTTTTTGCAATACTAACTTCTTCACTTCACGCGATTTTCGCTGCAATTGGAGCGAAAAACTTGTCAAGTCTGTTTGGTGGTTTGCCGATGGCACCGACGACTAATGATCTTGAGTACACTATTTTCATAAACTCTCCCAGCTAAGTCTCCTTTTATTTAGGCTATCTCTTTCACAAACTAATGCTATTAAATTCCATCGCATGTTGGAGGGCGGCAATATCGATGGTTTGGACATCATATTGGTAAGTTCTGAGCTATTTCTAATAAGACCTAACGACTTAACGATTCATTTTATACCAAACTTTTTTAAAATTAAGTTAATTCTCATGAAAAGTACACGATTTCTTAAACTCATAAATATAATCGAAAAACGTCGTATGATAAATAAAATAAATAACAGTGGTGTAATAAAATAAATAACTGATGAGTAATTCTTGGTTCCGTTTCGTCTCCCATGTCGAGGTTGTTGTTATAGAGTTGTGTCGATTTTTTAATTCTATATTCCCAAATCTATTTCTTACCTGCTCAGTTCGCATTATCAATCAATATTATATAATTGTCAATTGTGTAGCTTGAATTTTCAAAACCTTAAGATGTACATATTAGTATAATGCCCTATTTACTGGCCTGTTTTAGATAGATTCCAATTGAGTCGGTTGATACGTGAGCAGAGAGCACATTATTTAGTGCATTTTGTCGAAGGGCAATTTTGTTAGAGCAAGTACACACAAGAGCTCACAACAAATTCCAACAATTCGTGGGAGGAGACCAGAGAGTCCAATCGACGCAGAACAGCTACAGAACTGATCGCCATAAGTTTGTTCAATGGTTATAGTGGCACTGATGCGTAATGGCGCAGACGAGGTCACGAACATCCCGAACCCTTCTATTCAAGAGATCGCTACTGATATTCAAGCGTTTTGAAAGAAATTGTTCTTTCTTTGACCTGGTAGTCGCTCCAAAGAGATCTCAAATATACAATAAATAAAAATTATCCCTAAAAATTATTTGTGTAATTTGTCAGACTTTAAATGTTAAAATTAGAAATTCGCACAATTAATAGTAGAGTTTATTAATAACCGAAAAATACCCTTATTTGATATAAAAAGGGATGTTATTATCAGCCGTTACTTTTCTAATTAAAAGGGACAAACTATATGGTCTCCCAAAGAATTACCACCATGATGTGGGACATTTCAGCCATTTTTGGTGTATGCGACAACTGTTAACAAAAAATGTCGGGATAAATTATCTAATGTGCCTCATCAACTAACTAACGTACAGCGCGCATTGTTATATAGCTGTTTTGTAATTACGAGAACTACATTATAAAAACAAAACAAAAAATAATTGCTCTTTGCAATAATTAATGCAGAAAAATAAAAGTGGTTTTCTACTTTTTTTGCAATGACTATTCGACGGATTATTTTATACGTTTCATTAAGATGTATAACTCGCTAATTTAACATTTTTGTCAAGGACCAATACCTGAGTAACCAGATAAAAAAGGTCATGGAAAATCGCAAATTTCTCACTTTGAGGGCTTATTGCAAAAAACTGACCACCTCTACGGTCCTTCAAAAGACGAGGCGGGTCTTAGATTTTCGTGCCTTACACGATAAAACTACTCCCTACCTTCTTAAAATGTTTTCGACTTTATCATTGGGTCGATTCCTCATTACCTGGTCTAATTGAATAATGTTCCTTTCATTTGACATTTGATACTGGTTTATCACACAGCGGCATTTGATGGTTGCATTGATGAGTAATTCTTGGTTCCGTTTCGTCTCTCCCATGTCGAGGTTGTTGTTACAGAGTTGTATGAGTTGCTGGGACTGATGGTATAGCACAACTAACGCAGCATTTTACTCTATTGTTAATTGATTATTTGATATATTACCTAGTGGACGGACCTTCCCTCTGAAAGAGCAGTTAGTTTATGGTATTAAAGAGTTCACTAGTTCACATTAATGATAGCGGTATTCAAATTAAATTGTCACCATCGGTTAATAGAACACGGCCGCTCAGACAAGGGTGAAGGAAGGCTACAACACCATGGCACGGACGAAGACGGATACTTTTGCATTGTTGACGAATTTCATCTCTAGTATTTGTTTTCACGGCGCCTCGACTTCTGCACTTTGGCAACGTTCAGAAACTTGTCCACTTCCGACTCCTGAAATAGTTGTTCTCTCGAAGAACTAAGACCATGGATTTTATGTACAAATCCTGCCTTTTCCATTGTGCTACGAACATTATAAAGTACAGTCGAGCAGTAACTGATCATTTTATCACTGTAGAGAGCGATACAACTAAGAAATTACACTATCCGTCGCATCACTGTGTTGTCCAATAATCACTATTCGCTGGACACGGTCACGTGTTTCTATGAGACCTCCAACGCTCTCGAATCCTCATGCCATCAACCGTGGCGACTGCTATAAGTAACACAACATAAATATAAGCTACACAACGCAACACAACTGCTAAAAGCAACACGTCTGCAAACTAACACCACGCACTTCGCAAATACGGAACCATGTTGTTCGATACCTCTCTATCTCGACAGCGGAGTTTTGTTCACATCTCGTTGGTCGGTGAATGACTAGGTTTTCTAATTGGCACATTTTTTTCCCGAACGACCTGCCTTCCCAATTCCCTATCTTAAGTTCAACGTTTGGGTGGGAGAACACGCCTCATGGCCCAAACCTCATTAAAAGACATTAAATAAATAAATGAACGATGTCACTTTCGATTATTAAATTCAATCAAGTATGATATCTAATATATTATTTATTGATTCCAGTGAATTTCGAATGATAGAAATATGAAAATATCATTGATATTTAATATACTTCATAGATAATATATGTGGTTCTTCGAATGTATTACATGATAAATAATAATAAATGTATTGTCAAAAAACAGTACAAACTGCGTATGACCACGTGGAGGACAATAAACTAATTTACACTCCGGAAGCAAGCAAGGGACCATCCCATCAATTCCGATCAAGGGCCCTAAGGCAGAGGCGGATTCAAAAAAATTTAGCATACGTTCCTAGATAAGATAAAAAGTTAGCTGCGAGTTATAATACTAATAGAATGTCAATATGTTTGTAATTTTAAGCAAAAAAAAAATACATGTACAAGTTATTATCGAACTATAGATTATTCTGAGTATAGTGTTTAAAAATCATAAGAGTTGAAAAAGAAAACCCACTAAATTCACGATTTATTATTACAATAAACATGCCCCTAGACAGAACCTAGAGAACCTGTATAATAAATCCGCCTCTACTCGAAGGAAAAACGGAGAAAAACCCGGGCCAGAATGGGGAAAACCCGGGTCAGGATGGGTTACTCGATTAAGAAACTCGATTAAAAATATTATGTAAAAAAGTGAAGAAAAACTTTAAGAGTAGCTTTTATTTAAATTTAAGAACACTGTCAAGAAATGTCAATAGGGGGAACATAATTTATCTTAAAAAATACAATAACAAAACTAATTTTCTATAATCAAAATTTTTCTAACATTAAACATTAAACATTAAAATACGACGTGAATGCCTTCGAAAATCGAATGATCTTAAGAAAAGGAATTCGAAAATTATTTAGTATGGTACGTTTTGATGAAGGTTCCTAACTTATTATTTTATTAGTGATACTTTATGCGACAATGTATTTTATATTGAAAATGAATTACTATTTTTCGTTTAAGATAAATAATAAATGTTTTCCATTTGAAATAATAGCGTTTAAGTTTCTAATTTTCTTTATTTATAAAATTCATTCTCAAGTTTCCTTGAGCGTAGAATGCGTATGATAATTAGGTTTTATTACTCACCTTTTAGAAAATTAATATATCGCATAATCTCACGGGATAAAGAAGAAATGTGGATTCAAACAATCATTGGTTTTTAAGAGTTTAGTTTATTTTCTTCAGGGACACTTTCTGAAAATGTCTTACATGTATGAAATACACATTACAATGTATTAGATAGACAGAGACGGGAAATGGCACAAAATCCTTAAAACTGTTGTAAAGTGTTAAAAATTGTTAAATTGTTACAACTTAATGAGGTTTTGAATTGGTTGTGTAAAATTGTATAAAAACCGGAGTAGAGTTAAAAGGTTAAAATTGCAATAAAATGGCCACACCTCCCAGAGTCCACTTCGACTCTCGCTCTTTTGTTTTCAAATTAAATGTCCAAACGTAAGTAGGTCCTCGCATTCGAGTTTTGTAAACTGGACACTGATACACGTTTTTCATGTCCTGTTTGTCTTGGGTGACCGCTCTGATGAATACTACAGGCATCAAAGGATACAATTCTTTGAGCTTCGCTTCACCAATACTTCCTATCTTTGAATCCCATCGAGCACCTTCCATATACAGACCATTGATAAAGGCTCCTTCTCGAGGCGCTTGACTGTCCATAAAGATAAAATATTATTAGAAAATAAATAAGTAATAATTTGTGTTGCCTACGTTTCGAAAAAAATATTTTCTTTCACGGGACTTATACATATTTTAATATTTACATACTAAATCAATCCATTGTTCTATACCAAACCTCCAGGCAGGAGCACCTTACACTATCTCATCACTTTGAATTCATCACTTAGAAGAACGAATAGTTTTTGTTACATAAAAATTAGAATATGTGAAAGTCCTGAGATAGAAAATAAATTTTCCGAAACGGTGGCAAGAAGCTGTGAAATATCTGACTTAACCTAAACTTTTCATGAAAATTATTTAGTATTGAAGTCAATAACTACTCATCTGGATAAATACTTAAGTGAGAAACATGTATTTTTAATGTCGTTTATGGAATACTTACGTTACTTCCTCTTTCTCTTTTTTCGTTACATCGCAAAACAGACACATCTTATCCAAGGGCCATTCATTTTTACGGGCCGTTGACTGCATAATGGCTGTCAGGAATGATTGAGGATTGAAGAATCCTCCGAGCCATACAGATGATGGAAGCTGTAATTGTTTTAATTGTAAGGAAAACATGTTTGTTCGATAATATGAGAATTTCATTATCAAGCTACGATTCTTACGCTAAAATCTCCCGTCCAAAACTCTAGTTCTTTAAAACGGTTCTGCAAATCTCCAAACCAGGGAGCTAGAGTATACATGGAAGGATAGGCTTTAACAGTCCACGATTCAGGGACTTTATCATTAAACAAATCCTCCTCCAATTGCTCCATTTCTGGTGATATTGTTAGTTCACCCTTGAAAAGAACATTATATAACATAAACAATATTTATACAACAGAACATTATATTACAGAAATAAATGTTAATTTTTTTCAGTATGTTACATGTCTCTACATTTCGAAAGAATTATAATACACCAGTCAGTAAACCATTATTCAATTAAAACTTCCGCAATGAAATGATGAAACAGACATAGGGTAAACCTGGCAAATGTGCCCCATTTGGTAATGTGCGCCACTCATTTAGCTCGTAAAACAATTTCAAATTTGGCGCTAATTTTGTCGGAACTTGCAGTCGTACCAATATGTCTGCCACGTAAACATCACGGTGTCGATTTTATTTTGATTTAAGTGAGAAAAAGTGACTTAAAGGTTTGTACAACATTGTGAATTTGTTTTGTAAGTTATTTAACGTAATTTATAAGCAATTGCATAATCAGTTTCTACTATTTTCAAGTTCTTATTGGCATTTAACCTTCTCAAGGTTTTTCGTGTTTACAATAACGTTTCGTAACGTTCTACCAGTGTGAACCGTTATCGTCAAGTGGGGGGCATTACACTGAACAATGGCTAACGTGCCCCGATATTTGTCGGATAATATTTTTAACTTCTATTATTTTGCTATAATACTCATTTTCTTAAATAATCATTACATTTCGGGAAATTGGAAAGATTATGGCAACACACCCGAAAAAATGGACGGAAGAAAACTTGAAAATGAAAATAGAAGATGTAATAAGTAAAAAAAAGAGAGTGATGAGTCGTATTTATAAAATACCATCACGAACTCCACGAAGGCACATCCTCAAAGGCTAGAAGTGCAAACAGGATATTGGTAGACCATCAGAATTAGGACAAAAAAACGAGTTGAGACTTGTGAGTCACTTTAAGAAACTGGAGTCTATTGGATTTCCCTTGGACCAATCGAGGCTTCAATCTGTTGCTTATGTCTTTGCTGAGAAATTTCAATTAGCACATCAATTCAATAGTGAAAATAATCCAAAGCTTCTTCAGAAAGTGATGAAGAGTTACAACTTGGTTCAACCAGTGAAGAATCAGATGAAAACAAAAACACGTGTGTAGAATGTCAGGAGTCATATGATCCCACAAAAAAGAAATGTGACTAGTTTCAGTGTGTGCAATGTTCTGGTTAGGTACATGAAGATTGCATACGTTATCAGGAGAAGTGTAATAGGTGAAGCGAGAAGAATAAAGAGAAAGGGAAAGGATTAAAAAAACTGTTAAGTAGGAGGCTACAGACATTTCCGTCTAATGTGCCCCACCACTGATTACAAAAATTGTTGATTTTCTTTATTTTTAATTACATTTAAAAAGCTTTTTAATTTTTTTGTTATGCAAAATGAGTCAAAGTTTAAGACTGATTACTTAATAAACTTTACTTAGGTACATTTGATTTTTTATTTCAACTCTTTGAATAGTGGGGCACGTTTACCAGGTTTACCCTATTCATAAAACTTATATTTGCTATTATAGGATAAAATAGGATGTGATAAACTATTCAATGTACGTACATATTGAAACTATATTTTCTCTATCCATCTTCCTGATGTATCCACGTAAGTTACTGTTTGACATTTACAGAAATACTGTTCTATCACTAAAAATATTTTAGAATCTTACCTTTAAACCTAAATTTAGTTCATTTAAGGATCCCATCAGCTCAGAGACCAGAATGTTCATTCTTTCGCATTCTTGGAAAGCTACAATGATGTAAGGCGTTCTTTCTTCTGTTCTCGCCATAATGTCCTGAATGTTAAATAATTCTGGAATCTTATCCAGGAGATCTTCTAAAATTGATCTGACCTACGAAGAAGAGTGAAACAGAAACTTAATACTTCAAAATGTTTTATCTAATTTAACGAGTTTTAAGTTCAGAGACATAATCGAAATAACTTGACAAACTTAAAAGTCGAAACAATTTAATGTATGCCTCACTAAGCACAATAATATCTCAAGGTAACTTCTTCCTGTTTGTAATTGCTTTTAAAAAAAGTAAAGTTTATTGTTGTTTTTATTGACATCTCCAATCACAGATGCCCATTACTTTCTGTCCGTGACCTTAAATCTCCTTATCCTTATTCTTAGTTCGCTGACGTCCTGTCACCCAACCATGAGGTTAATGCCTCTTATAACCTTAATTTTGCCCTAAAATAACTTTTTTCATGGTATACAATCATGCAACCTTGATAATGAGTTCTAATCACTCCAGACTCGTCGGTTAGCGGTTATTGACGATTAGGTATATTTTTTCAAAATATATTAACGATAAACTTAGACAATTTTGCATTGCTTGAAAAACATTAATTTTCAGAGATTTAGTATTTCAGGGAAAAATGCCAAATACATTATTTTAGACATTTTTTTACTTTAGCATGTTAATTTTGATGTAGGTATTCGATATTTCCCCAGTCTCCCCTTCAAGTAGTTTTAACATTATTAACTATTTAAAATAAGGTTTATTTGTTGATAAAAGTAAAGATACCAATTAGACTCAAAGACTAAAATGAAATCAGAAACGAAATATGATTCGTGAAGCATGAAAATTTGGCAAATTATCTACCCAGATCAACCGGGATGATAATTACTCTATTGGACTGCACATTTCTGGTCCTCATTTACCTCTACTCGGAAAAAGAGGTCAAATTAAATGGAGGACCGCCGTATGTACGTTATGTTCAATCTGCAATTTAAAAAGTATGTATAAACCTCTTAGTCTAAGCCCATGTAAATACTTATTTGTTAGTAAATGATTGCACTTTTTGGAATAAATATTAACAAACTTACTGTCTATGTGGATTTCATAACAAAATCGTAAAATTTTTGTGATAATTTTGAACTTATTGTTTTGCAAACTGTTCTTTTTTTTCGTTAAAATGGATGGATGTGAATCTGTACCCTGTTAGTTCACTAACATAAAAAATGAGGTTGCTTCATTAAGATCTTAGCTTTCCGGTTGGAACCTTGTCATAGAATGGAAACTTAACACCCATCCAATCGCAGCAAGTGCTGCAGGAACTTCAGAAGAAAGCAATCGAAGCGTTCAGTTTCCATTGTATGATGCGGCAGGAACCGGACAACCAAGAATTTCAAGGCATCCGTTTTGAGGAACTCGAGGAACGCCTGGATCATCTCTGTCCGGCGGTATGTGGCCCGCGAAACATTTTTTCCAACCAGTGAGTTACAATACATTTTACATAAACTTTTTTCATCAAACGTTTTGTTATAAATCTATGCTGTCAGAATTAGTACTTGACGAGGAATATCCGGTGAGAGAAAATACAAGCTTGTGTTCGTAATTACTCCGTAGTACATTACAATATGGAAACATTTTATTATAATATTAAGTATTAAAAATACTCAAATAAATAAAAAAATTAAGAAATATTGAAATAATATGTTGATCAAAATCAAAATTTCATGTTAAAAATAAATATGACCCCTGAGTTTTACATGTCAGTCAATATTTTGCCAAACCCCCTCCCGTGCCGGCCCAATCGATTAAAAGTGTATAGAAAAGTTGGTCAGCGCTGACCTATATTACATAAGAATAATTTGATTATAACGAATTGATATTATTACATCCTGCAAATACCTTGTCATCTTTGGATTCCCCACCAGCTCCCGCCGCACCCGCGTCTCTTGGTTGCAGTTCAAACAGAGTCTTGAACAGATTTTCGGTAGTGTCAGTGAGGAAGCCAATCTCTGCGTTGGGATGGAGTCCATAGAGATGAGGAGACTCGGCAGGTAAAGAAGCATCTATATAAGTATGGTAGCCATTGTAATCCAGATTTGGAGGAGCAGGGAATCCAGGAGCCAATTGGATATCTCCCTCCAAAAGATTAGGACCCATATATTCAATAAGGTATGTTCGACATAAGCGCCTGTCCCAGTCATCCGTGATGTGGCCTCCGTACATAATTTCACCAAACAGGTACCTCAAATCTTCCCATGGAACTTGGGGTGAATTTTCCAGATAATTGTACAATACATTTGCACTAATAGTTAAATCACCTAAAGACATGAAAACATTAATTTTTATCGATTCGTTGAACTATAAAGTAAATAAGTTAATATAAACAAAATATTATTAGGAATGTTGAAGAAAGACGTCTTTATATTTTATTTTTATATTCCGATTAAAATATTTTTCGCTCGAGTAGTTTATAAGATTAACTAAACAATATACTTTATTGAATTTTTGTCGCATTCTAGTAAGAAATTAATTCTATTTTTGTTTCTATATCTTCAGTCATGCATTATTAGCATTTCATGTCACATGAAAACGAAGAAATTAAATAATTTGGCCACCACCGTAAACAAATTTAGATATAATTATTATGTCTATTATATATGTATTATATTTGTAAACTGGAAGAATCTTTGTTGAGATAACATGAACATCAAACTCTCTAAGATAATTTTCTCCATCATAATTCTCGTTTCCTATTGTTCTAACACCTTTCCACAGCAAGTAAACATTATGTATGCAAATTTATTTTGACTTATTCACATTCCGTACCTCTTCAATTTTTACAAATAATAACTCATAAAATTCGTTTATTTAAGATGAGAAATGAGATTTATTTTTCATGCAAGTGACTGAGTATTTACGTATCACAATAATCTATGTTTGTATCACAAAAGTGAATGTGATGAATAACAGCCCTCACGTTTACTAGGGTGACGAAGGGTTAGGTTATCAATTCCAAAATGATACACTTCGTCCTTCACTGATATCAACAATTTATTTAACTACTATTTTACTATTGCATTTCTACTATTCTCAAGAAAGTCTATTCAATTCAAAACACTAATATAATTTTGTTTGTGAATTATCACGACTATCACCGGACACAACGTAAGTTCACTAGACTTGAAGCTAAATAACCTACAATTCTACATAAAACATTACATCAGATTTTTCATTGATTAATTATGCTTTTAACAGTATGCAATACTATTTATTAAATATATAATGACATCTTTATTAATTTTAATGAAATATATAATTAAAAACTTACGACCTTTTATGAACTTTAAATAATATTCATATTTTTCGTGAAGAGCTCGTTTCGACTTGGTTTAAAGTCGTCGTCATGTGATCAACTTCAACACATTTTCCTTATAAAAACGCGCAGTATTATAGATGTTACATACAAAACCCGAATTTGGCCATTGTACGAAAAGAAACCCAAAACTGTATTAGCAAAAGCGTTTTTCCTGAACTAGTTTGTGCGTTTTCAAAACAATCAATAATAGTTCTGAACAAAGTACGACTATATCGTCCAAAATTAGTATTAGTCGTTTCTCTCAGGGTACAAAGCTTTTCATGCACGACGCAGAAACCGGAAGTAAAGTATTTAGTATTGCCAAAATGATATTTTTATTTACAAAATATTACGGAAAATGTCCATTTCCCGCCTTTTAGTGTATCTCATGTTCAAATTGGTGGAAAATTATTCATTGCGAATTTATTTTGATTCATTTACACGGATTTGATTGAACTATTTTTATCTCGATATACTGGGGCTGAAAATTAGTTACACACACGGAGCTTCAGAGTCCCAACTCATTCTTTCAAGCTAAAGAGGTGTAAAAGGCTAGTTTTTTATTTTTTTAATTCTTTCTCAATTTAATACATTCTTTTACTATCGTTAATACAAAATTAAGAGAATTTTGCTTATTTATTCAGAGTTATGGCACACATTGGTGAAATGAGAATGTCTATCTCATGAACCAATTGAGATTTCATCTCGGTCTACGTGTAAACATTGTTATTTAAATATCTAAAACAATGTTTTATTTATTTAATATTTCTTTTCTGATGGATGTACAGGAGTAGAAGTGATCATATTTTTTCCGTTTGCGCTAACGGCATGGTATATATTTTCGTAAACGGTTTTCTTTATTATCTCGCGAACTAATTGAGATATCATCTGTTTTGAATGTAAATATTTTTAAGTCAAATATCTAAAGACTAATTTCTTAAATTTTCATATTTTGCTTTTTAGTACGGCTGAGAATGTGTGGTGCATTGTAATGGCTCGGAATGAAAACGATTGATAATGGAATTATTTTTGCATTAATGTGTACCATAACTCTACATAAATAAGCAGAGTACTTATCATCTTACTAATATAAAAATAAGACTTTGTTTGTATATTTGTTCCCCATAATCGTGAAAACTAAATGTGCTACAGATATCAGGTTGTTCTATATGAAGCAAAATAGTTCAACTTAAAACATTGGCTAGATTATACTTTGATACATTGTACGACATAGTATTTATTAACAACTATGTCGTAGACTACTATATATTGAATGATACAATTAAATATATACTAAATTGTTAATAAATACTATTGTATCATTCAATATATAGTAGTCTACTCTCTGGATAATTCGTCATATATTGCCCTGTATAACGCTCGTCATCCTAATTATTCACAAAGTTCGCAATTATTATTCGCAAAGTTCAAGAACTACGTTATTGTCTAATCACCTAATCTTATTCTTATCTTACTAATACATTAATTTTTTTTTTTTTTTTTTTTTTTTTTT
>NNCF01126858.1:837307-923926 GCA_002313205.1 Laupala kohalensis | reverse complement strand
AATAGCGTCGGGATCGAAAAGAACAAGAGGTGACCAAGGGAGGTCAGAAAAGAGAAAGGAAGGAGCATGGCACAAGTAAGTGGAAGTAATGCCAGACTCAGCTCGGGGCCCCGTGTTCGCCAAACACGTACTTACTAGATGTAAGTCCCCTGGGGGGACTAATACATTAAAATGAGGTTTTGTTTACATGTTAATTGCCCATGATCTTGGAAACTAAAATGGTTATATCGACTTCGTATAATTTTGACATGAAGCAGAACCATTCAACTCTTGATATAGCCTAGTTTTAAGTCTCAAAAATTGGGTCACGAAATTCATCAGATGTTAAAGTGAAGTACTCTGGTGGTAACTTCAGGTTTACAGGTGTATTGTCTCGATGTGTCAAGCAAGATCGACCTTCCATACCCATATATTGTGTGTAAACGCTCAAAAAGTTTTAGTATTGACTCAGAACTCGCGTATGTAAATTCAAGGGTTTTTCGTATAATCTACATGCTTTTACAACACAACAAGAGATATAACGAAAGATTGGAAGATTCATTTTGTACTGATAAGTGTAACATTTATATTGCAATACATTAATAATTACACTCAATTGATAAAACATGTTTTTTAGTAAAATAAGTATTTGTCTACACATTTAATAATTCTCCATTACTCTTCATCACTTAGTACCTGAGTAAAGATGGTAAATTAACTATTTCTGTAATAAAGGGAATTTTATAACAATGAAGAGGATTATATAATACCACAACACTTCCTTCTTTCCATTTCACACATAATTGCATTCTATTAGTGTGAGTTATTAATACTGTCTCACTTTTACTAATGTCACGTGCATAAAAAAGAACATTTTTAATACTTTAAATATTGTACTACCTTAAATTTCATGAAACTACATTTTTGCAATGACATAAATAATGACCAATACTAGTTAGGTCCTACAAAACGACCAAGTCTAGTTTAGGCAAAAGCGCAAAGTCCAAAACTAGTATTGGCGGTTTTGAATGCGCATAAAATTAGTTACAATAAAAACGTATCAGCCAAAACTATTTTTCGTTGTTCTTTTCGTTCAATTGCCGTATTCGTTTTTTTTTGGTAACTTAATTTTTTTTTTTTTTGTGGGGCTTTAGGGCTCGTCAACATCAAAGGTCATTAGAGCCCTTAAAACTTGTACAGGTAGGGAAAATGCAGTTACGCACTAGGGAGAGCCGACATGACTCTCCCCGCGTGTGGGACTCGCCGAAAGACTCAGCCATACCCACTAAAAACCCTCCTGCATTACAACTCTAAACACAAATTCCAACATATCACATGACTTTTACTAGAAACATTAAAAAAAAGAAGAGGAAAGAGGAAAATGAAAGATACCCTAGCCCTAATAGCGTCGGGATCGAAAAGAACAAGAGGTGACCAAGGGAGGTCAGAAAAGAGAAAGGAAGGAGCATGGCACAAGTAAGTGGAAGTAATGCCAGACTCAGCTCGGGGCCCCGTGTTCGCCAAACACGTACTTACTAGATGTAAGTCCCCTGGGGGGTTTTGTAACTTAAGACACCAAATTTTTATATATGACAAAAAATTTATTTTCTGTTAGTAAAAAAATGCGAGAATTTTATCTAGGAAAAGTTATTGTTATGAATTTTCTGAAATAAATTTTGCTCCGGCATGCGACATAGTAACTGATAACCAATGTAAGGCATAAGAAGTAGCGTATTTTACATATTTAGTGAAGCTTCGGTCGACGGCGATCCGCTTAATCTAGTCATTAAGTAGTCTTTGGGATTTAATTAATGAATTTAGTGGTCCGTGAAGACTAAAAGTTTAGAAACCGGCGACTAATGTGGACAAATATCCCAACGTCCAACCCAAACAAATAAATTAATGTGAAAGATGCGAAAAAAATTATAGCAACCTTGAACTATCTAAACTTACCATTATTAAAAGGGTAACTTCTGTTCCAGCCCTGAGGTCCGAATTTCCGTCTCTCAGCTATGCATGCATGGAAGTAACAAAGTGAAAATAGAATCGCTTTAAATTCTGCTTCCTTGGAACACATTTCAAGAGTTTCTTGGGTGAAGTTATCCAATGCCTTATGTACATTAGCCAACATCCCAGTTGGAGGTTCATTTGTTATTTTAATTGAAGATTCGAGTATTCCTTGAGGTATGATATGCGCGGAAGGATCACCAGCCGGTTCCGCACTGAGGTAAAGACGGAATTTCTTATGAGCTTTTACTGCACAAACTTCCATCTTCTTTTCTAAGGTAGGTAGCCATTTTTCTACTAAATGGATATTCTGCAGAATCACCCAATGTCCTCTTTTAGCCGCCACGTCCATTGACTCCTCAGCCACTATTTCCTGTCCCTGTCCCAAGGACACATTATGGAAATTTCTCTTATCAGAGGAAAAACCTAGTTTCTTGCCTAGTTTTTCTACATCTTTTAAAGGGTCCACACCAGGTGACAAGACAAAAAAGACAGGAGTAGATGAACTCGTTTCCTGGTATGATTTTGAAAAATCGGGCGTTCTTGCATCAGTATATTTTTTGCCGAGCATTTCTACTATAAACCCTCTCATTGCATATGTCATGCGGTCAGCTCTTAAAGGTCTAATCATGCAAAGTTTCTCAAAAGAAGTCTTACTTTTCCATTCCTGCGGGAATTTTTCTTTTTCCGGACATTCGGATTCTACGAACTTTTTCCATGTTTTCGGAGATCCCTCAATATCTCTGTCAAGGTTATGAAATTCGTCGATATTAACTAGGGACCTTATTCCACCCCAGTTCATATCATTTAGAAAGTCTACAGGACTCTCTTGATTTGGGATGATTGGGAAACGTAATAAGTAATCCAGCTCCTGTGTTGGTATTTCTTTTTGAAATAATAAAATTTGTATCGTCATTTGAGACATGAAAGTTAGTTTGTCACGTTCAAACAGCCCTCTTGTTGTATACATATATACGCTGAATGAGATGCTGTCAAGCAGGTTGTTCATACGATTATTTATTTTATTATCGGGTTTTGCACGCGCTAGAGCAGATTTAAAGACGACATTAAATGCTTTGAGTGAAAACTGGTAAATGGGATTGACTTTGTGCAAATCATTCAAAATGAAATATAACAATGATCCTCTCGATGCTGCTAATCGGTAATCTTCTCGAGCGGCATCAATTTTTATACCGGTTTCTTTTGCTTCTACTACCTTCACTTTGATTTCTGCTGCAGTTTTCTTTGTTTTTTCTAAATTCTCCACTAATGTTGTGTCAGAAAGAATATCATCTCCGGCTGCAGCAAGTCTTGCCAACAGATCATCCTCTAATTCAGCTAATGTGATTTTGAAATTATTTTGTTGTTTTGTAAGTTCAGCCTTCTGAGTTTCCAAATCTGGTCTCTCTGATTTAACTACTTCCCCCATAAGTTGTTCTTCTAGACCATCTCGCGTCACGGTGAAATTTATCAGAGTTGTTTGTGCTTGCATTTCGGGTTTGTAATGTGGGTTAGCTAGCTTTGTGTGCAATATTAGTCGGAATTTCTTACTGTAAGGTATTTCTCTATCGCCCATTTTTAGATATGCACCTTTTCGAATTAAATTTCTACTTAGAATTGGCTCTAGAACAGCATCTACGGTTTCATCTAAGTTTTCAATTAAAACTGTCCCACCATCCGAAACTTCTTTGACTATGATATCAAGGTAGTTTTTTGTTCCCAAACGAACTATTTTAAGGGCCTTGCCATACCTATTCTTAATCCATTTTATTCCTTGCAGCTGAGGGTCTATCATGAGGGGCCAACGTTCAGAATTTGTGAGAATTGTAGCATTCTCAGATGACATACGATCAGTAGGAAGCCCTTCATTATTCCATTTCGCTATTTGAGCGTCATCGGTCAGTAACATGAGGGGATCCAAATTATCAGTAAGAGGAATTGGTGTTTTTAATTTTTTAAGATATGGCAACCATTTTCTATCCATAAGATCTGTACGATATTGTTTAGTGAAACAACCCACATAAGAAATAAATGCACATACCAACAAAACATCTCCTGGAAGATAAACACTTGCTTTTTTTAAGGTCTGAACACTTTCATGCCATCTAACATTCTCAGATGCTAACCCATTTACTAGCCGGTGGGCTAAATCTATTGTTAAAGCGGTAGCATCTGCTTCCTGTTGACATTTAATTTTAGCTTCAATAGCTTCTTCAAAATCTTTTGTTAATACCCCAAGTTTGTCTTCCAGTTCAGCAATTCTCGCATTGAGATTTTTAAGTTTTTCCCGTGCATTGGTAAGGTCTCTATTTGCTTGATCTAGTGCAGTTCTCTTAGGTTCAACTACTTCATACACCTCATAGAATTTAACTATATTTATTACCCAGGCACACAGACCTGCTGCAGCTTGAGATTTTGCGAGAATCTTATCAGGATTAAAATCAGGATTTGCAATGTACTTTTTCGTTTCTTTTACCACATCTGGAGGTATATTCTCTTTGTTATAATTAATCAAATTGTCCAAAAATGCATCAACTTTAGCCATTATTACTTTGCACTCTTTCCAACTTCTATCTTTTGGTATTTTCCCTTTCTTAGAAAACAGTACTAAAACAGCTTGACACACATTAACTACTGCATCAGGTGGAGATCCGAAAGACTTAAGCTCCGTTAAGTTATTCTTGTTCAGAGTATTAAGAGCTTCTCTTGCTGCAACTAGTGCAGGCTCAGCTTTCTTCAAATCAGCTTCACATACCTTTTGTTTAGCAGACACATCAATTTCAATGTTACGTACTTTTTCCTCTTCTTCAGCCACAAACTCTTTCTCTTTGGAAACTACCTCTGTTTCCTTTCCAACGACTTGAATGAGTTTGTCAGCTGCTGCATTTTTCTCTCCCACAACAACTTCTTGCTCAGCCAATTTATCTTTTAGCCCATCCACCTGTTCTTCAGTGCTCGCGAGTTTAAGCAAGCCGTTCTCTAATCGACGAATTCTATCTTCCAATTCATCCACTTTTTCGGTTAATAGTTTACCATAGAGATTTATTTGTTCCAAAAATGTTTTTGGAGTTGTGTAATTGTATCTTTTCTCATTCTGTAAGTAAAGCTGAGACATAACATTCACTGACGTGTGAACATATGCCATGAATAATGACACAGAGTTCCTTAGTTCCTCGGGCAAAGATCCTATCTCTTGCAAGAAACGGGAAGACACGGACTCCAACGCCGACTGTGGCCAAGAATGGAACCAATCTATAGAAGTGCAGTTGACTACAGCAGGGAATTTTCGAGCTCGATCACGTAGAGTAGATCCAACAGGAGAGAAACATAGTACGACTTTCATTTGTCCACGAACTTTATTAATGAAAAATTTCCAACAGTTGTCATTAGTGTCTTGCATTCCAGCTGATTTTGTTTCAGTGCGCACTGCACTAATTATTCCATCGATCTCTTCATCCGCGAATAATTCCGAGACTTCCCCCGATGCCAACATATCATTGACAACAACAAGAAACTTTTCATCCGCAACTTGAGCATCTGACATAAGGAACATGATTCCCATACCTTTTATTCCTGCCTTGTTGTATAGAGAGTTCAGGTCTTCTTTTAATTTAGCCAAGCCATAATCCTGGGTGAGCTGAATTTGGAAAACTTCAAGTGATGAGATGAATGCAGAGAGACGAGATAGTGATTGCTTCCCACTCCCACCAACACCTATCAACAAAGCATTTCCCCGTGGCGATTCTACTATACGGTTTATTCGACACACATGTTCCATGGCATCTTCGAACAGTACCAGATTCATTCCTCCAACCAAGTCATTATATTGTGCCATCGCCTCTTTAAGAATATTAGATAATTTATTCCATGTCTTTACCGGCATATATTTTCCTTCGCCAAGGCCATCAGCGAAATTGCAAAATATCAAAGGTTGGGCAAAAAGTTCTTCAGAATTTACTCCTTCAATACTTTTACTTACGTCAAGAACAAGTTTATTGAACGTATCCATGTCTGTTTCATCAATGAGTTTGTCTCTATAAACACGTGTTGCCTCGTGTACGTATAGACGACTTAATGCCAGTGTATCAGGAACACATTCTGGAGTGCAGAACATCATTGTCTAAAACAGTAATTAAGTTTCAACAATTTTAATTTTATTTGGAATAAAGAGTAATCATATTGCATAAGATTTTAACTATATCAAGCAAGCAATTCATCATAATCTAATAAAATATGAACTAAGTGTTAAATGAAAACAATGAGTTACATCTTTCAGGTGTGAGAAGACAGATCGGAAATATATTACGTCAAATTAAATGTTTATATAAGCATGAATCCTATTGATATTTATGATGAAGAAAACGAGTGAATCGCAAATAGTTGTGGTAATTTGCTTCTTCGTGAAGATAATGGACATGGAAGTTCCTAAGGGTATGTTGTTGATTGATTCACGAGATCGTAGTTGATGGACGATTGCTAACAACTAGTTTTTAGAAACGAAGATTATGGGAAGTGTTTTCAACTCAGCAAACTATCTCGAGTGTCTCCGTTCTCCGTCTTCTTCTCCCTCTCCAACTCCTCTCTCTCTATCATTAGAGTTGAAGGTGGACACGTTGCAGGGGCAGCACCTCTCGCACATCTGAGGAACTTCGGATCTGCAAGGTCATCTTTCCGAATGTGCTTTTGAATACTGATCTTGATGCATTCACCATATCGAGAACCATGTTCTCTGCGAGGGACTTGCGACGCCGCTTGTTGTTAGAGGTTTTCTTGAGAGCGACGTCATTATTCGGAGTCCAGTCATCCACAGACCCGATTACTACCGGAACCTCTTCCGTCTGGAGGTGTCCCAGCCCGAGGAAGTGCGTGCGAACATTCATACATGAGTTTCCTCTCCACGTGGATATCCATTTGCGATTTATTAAAGTAGCCCATCAGTATGGAAAATAAAGTGAAGTTAGGATGAAGAATCGGAGCGAGAAGAGGTACTACCACAGATAGAGAGGAACGTCCACTATCCAGTGCGCCGCTTTTTGTGCGCGCCCCGCTATGGTGCAAGCTGGTTGCCCAGATAGCGCACTGACTGGGCGAAGTTCAGAGCTTCCATGGGCGCTCCATCTATGGGGAAGGTCGTTCTTTAATATACTCCGAGAAGATGGAGCGACTGGCATTTCGATTACGACTGTGTCGCGAAGAGGACCCCCTTGCGCTCGGTTTATATCGAGAATCCATATGTCCATGCGCTTGCGTACAGTTTTGCGAGAGTGGACATCAGCGCTATTGTTCGTCAGTTGCTAATGTCGCTCGCCTCTTCATCTTTGAATACTATACATGTGCGTGACCGCTCCCATGCTGTGGGTGCTCCTCGCAGTGGGGGAATTTTGACAGGATGTTGCTCTCGTAAAGCAGACGCTCAGCAGTAATGGATTTTTCTTAATTGTGATTTCAAATGGGTAATTTTTTTGTTTTTTTTAACAATGCGCTATATAAACTGATTAACGTCTTCTTCAGGTTACTCTAAATCATAGTGAAGGGTTAACCGTATCATAACAACAAAAACTCGTCGGTTCGTTTAGTTAAAAGGTAATTGAATGGGAAAAAGTAATTCAAATTCAACTCCATTCGTCCAATAGACCATAGAACATTAAATATTATGATAATTGCTTGTATTAAGAGAAGTCAATTTTGTTCCTGTAATCAGTTATTGAAATCGGAGTAATCAAATGAGATAGCGTTACGCAAAAAAACGTACATACATCCATCGAAATGAATGTCATTAAAGCTTTGAAAACATTTCAGTGTATCATTAAAAAACATGCTGGTCAAAATATTAAAATATTCATCAAATTGTCACTATCTAAACTAACAAGTCACAAACACTAATGCCGAAAATTACAACTATACAGTTCACAAATATTAGTGTCACAAACATTAATCAATACCAACACTTATACAATTGTATTATGCATTTTATATTGAAGGCATAGTAACCCATAAGTTACGTGGACAGCACTTCTTCCAAACAAGTACCCACTAAAATAACGACTCAAATTTTAACATATTATAACTAATTTCGAAATATATATTAGCTAAGCAATTATAAAAGTTAAAACTATTTAGTAAGTAGATTATATAATAAGGAGCTAAATTAATAACTTGTTTTTAAAGTAAGAAATTTACCTGAAATACGTTGGATAAATCACGCAAGTTGAAGACATAGTGAAACTTTATTCCTGTAGGCAAAAATGTAGCAGCTGTCTTTTCGTGCAATTCAAGTGCAGCCCTTACTATAACAGGAGCGTGTTTAGCTACAGCTGGTGGTATTTTATTCCCTGGAGATTCCAAGTGTTGCGAGAGGAAAGAGCTATATATGTGGAAGAGAGGGTCCCCTGTAGGAAAGCTAACTGCGAATACAGCGAAGTGCCTCTGTAAACGTGGATTAATCGTGAAACTCCCAGCCGTTGGGTTCATACTAGAAACGAAGAAACAGTTATCTATTTCCTTCAAAGTCATTTTTCCTCGATCATACCAATGACCATAATCCATGTACTGTCTAATCAATGTGTGAGGTTGAACAGTTCCATATTTATCAACTTCAGGCATGTTCATATCATCCACAAAATACACCATGGTATTTGTTCCAGGTGGACCAAATTTTCGACCTGATTTCTTTTCAAGAGGTTTCTCTAAAACTTTTTGCAACATTTCAGATGTTGTGTAAAAATTAAAGGGAACATTTGTGACGGAATAATTTTCTTCCAAAGAGTTAAGTTTATCAGCAATAATAACACTTTTTCCCGATCCAGCAGCTCCGACCAACATCAAAGGCAATTTTTTTGTCATAAACATGTCTATGAAGTAACGCAGTCTCGTAGTTTCTGAAGTATCTACTAGTGCTGCCTGCAATACAGAAAATATATTTTACAAGAGTTGTTTTTACTCCTTGTGAGTAAAATGGTTAACATATTTACTTGTAGGGGAACGTCATAATCCAATTCGTATTTTCTGACGAGGTTTTTCCAGGGTATAAATTTTTTGGTTTCTTTATCGACAACATAATCGAATACTGTACCTTTTGTAGGTACCTTTACACCTTTGAACTCATTTGTCCACCATTTCGTAAACTCATTTCTGTAGTCCACAACCTTGAAGACAAGAAAAATTAAAACGCGAATAATAATAAAAAAATATTTCGCGTTATTTCTTTAACTTTTATCTTTACCTGATCTCTAAATAGACTGGAACCGAATGCCCAAAAACATGCAAAAACAAAATACGTTTCATGCCAATCTTTCGGACAATCAGAAGGTACATTTTGAGGCACAAGAAAACAATCTAACAAATTGCATAACATTTGCAAATGTGCAACTTCGGGTATCGGAGTTATTTTCTTCATTCGACCTTTAAGAATTTCAATACAGGGAGGTACGTATTTATCAAATAAAATCATCAAATTCGTTTTCTCTGATTGATTTGAACGTCGATCAATCCAACTCGTAACAAATCTGAAAAATACATAATAAAACTTGGTTGAATATTTACAGTATTTCCATTAATAAAATTAAAATATAAACTAAACTTAACAATATATAATACTTAACTTATACTCCAAATAATCCCTATGTAAAATTTTTAGATTTATCATTTATTTTTATTATAGCATTTAATATTTAGAATCAATATTTACTCTTTGCTATTAGTCTCAATGAAACAAACGTACTTTAATAATTTTATTGAGATCACACAAGTGGAAGAAAACTTAAAAAGATGTTCAACGGCCACTCATCTTCATAGATTTATATTTTAGTTGATATTTTACATTATCTAGCGAACAAAAATAAGCGTGTAGCTAGCCTAATATTACCATAAAAAGATTTATCATCTTGAGAGTTAATATAAAATTTAACTAACTAATAACTTATATCTTTAGAAAAATCATTTGAACATTTTTTATTTGTGCAGTCTTCTAAATATTTGGATAAATTTTCGCGTTTCATCACAACATTAAATGGAAGCTTCAAAATGTTTTGGTATACACCTTACTATAATGGAAAATCTAAAAAAGGTCATTGGAACGGAAACGAAAAATACATCATGAGCTCTTCGAAATAATTTTGATAACCTATTTCAACTCTGAAACTAATAACGTTTCTCGATTTTCTTTCGCTGTTATTTGTTGAATTATTCCTTGTGTAAGCATGTATTATATAAAATATATATTCCCAGTATATTGGCTATTTGATAAAATCTGCATAAAAAACAAACATCTTACTTATCTTTGTCTTATGTTTCGCCATTGCTCCCCAAATCAACAATGATAATGTAATTGTTCACAC
Source organism: Laupala kohalensis (assembly GCA_002313205.1). Classification (NCBI taxonomy): domain Eukaryota; kingdom Metazoa; phylum Arthropoda; class Insecta; order Orthoptera; family Trigonidiidae; genus Laupala; species Laupala kohalensis. The sequence continues at coordinate 913,604 of NNCF01126858.1, read as the reverse complement.
TTCCCTTCTTTTACTTCTACTGTAGGTATGAGAAAGCAAAGTTAAAAATGTATAGGGTTCGAAAAAGAACCTAATATAATCTGTAAGATTTCCACGGCAGGCATCAAGAAAGTTTTGTTATGTGAGCAGTCCTAAAGTAGGCTGCAGTATTATGGTAGTCTAAATTTTACATTTCAAATTCTTGACAGAGGGTCACAAATTGCAAAAACTTAAATAGTTTTAACATAGCATGAAAGACAAATGATATATTATATATATATATATATATATATATATATATATATATATATATATATATATATATATATATATATAGAGAGAGAGAGAGAGAGAGAGAGAAATATTAAATAATGTACTCTAAAGAAATTTTTAGTACTATCTATCACTTTGAAGTCACTACTCACGCGCAGTTTTAATTTCCGTTCACGTTAGAGTTATTTACTCGAAGGATTAGTGCTAATGTAATAAATGTACTTTTTCCTGCAGTCCTGGGAAGCAAACGGCAATAAATACAGCTTCATTTTAAAGTGAGAGTCCTTAAACCTACTATATTACCAGTTGGAGTATATTTATCAAGAAAAAGGTTACGCCTCACTACCATGTGACTAAAAAGAAATAAATCGTATGTGACACTTACGGGTTCCAGCCTAAATCTTGGGGATTAATATACAGAATACCAGCCCTCGATACAGTAGCTGGTGTAGCTGTTTTAAGACTGGCTATTTCAAACAGTAAACGCATAGGTGGAGTCAGCGCTATTCTTTCATTGCTAGCCAAAGTCAATACTTTGTTATCGTCCATAAGCGTGTTTAAAGATTCAATCCACATGGGATCTATATCACCGTCCAACAGTATCCATTTTGGGCCGTCTCCAGTTAAATTTGCTTGATCGCGCATGATAATTGAGAATAGACCTGAAATCATCATCATTATTATCTTCCTTATTCATTGTGACATCGTTGAGGTGTCGGAAGAAACGTAACGAACTCACATCTAGTAACAACCAAGATTTAGTCTGTGCTAAGGAGAAAGGAAAGTGGTTATTATATAAGGTATGACGTTTTGAAGGGTTTTATACAAAACTTTTGATTCTTTTCAAAGCTCACGCTTCATAAATTACTACAAGAAATGCAGAGTTTATTATTATTATCATTATTATTTTTAATATTATTTCAGTGGAAAAATTACACTTTGATAGAAAGCCAATCTTTTTCTTCCATTTTTCACAAAAAAATATTTTATTTGAGAATTTCTATTTTTGTGTCATAATAAAACATATTCATACTCGACGCGATTTAATCTTCATCGTTGAACTTAAATATTTTTGGAGATTGGCGGACAAATGAATCTTATGAAATCAATGTGAAATCTTTCAGAGTAGTAACATTTTAGTGATGATTAGAAAAAATTATCTCGATAGGAGTAAGGTGTAATGACTGGCTCGCATCTATGAAGCTGTGAAGTACTTTCTATGCCATACATATGTAAGACTATTTTTTTTATTGTAGCACGACGTGATAGCACAGCAAACTTCTAAATCAAAGGCACCCATCGGGGTACTTCCTGTCCATGTAATAAATGATTACCATCTTTCCATTCTCTTGTTGCTGGGTTAATAACACCAAACAGTTCATCATTTGTCACAGCTTTGGGGTTGAGGTCGTTATAGACTGGTTTTCTTTTCTGGTTCTGGTATGTTCGAAACAACGATCGCCAAACCATAGTCTTTCCCGTACCAGCATTGCCCACAACAAACACAGAATGACGAACTGCAAGAAGTTCCTCCAATTGCACGATCTAATTAAAATTTTAAAAAACATTTTTTGTGAAGACATATTTCATTCATTTCATTTTACAATTCATTCCATATTATTCCAATAATTTTTTTTCTGATCAGTCTTAAGTTATTTTCAACACTCCACATACCTTCAAAACGAAGCTATCCTCTGGTTGTAATTGTAAATCAACGACAGATTTTTTAACCTGTGTCTCAAAAAATGGATCTCTCTTACGTGGGACGTCTAACGCAGGAAAGAGGTCCCCTATGAGCCCCATGAAAATTGGAACGTCATCCGTGACGATCTTGGGAATGTTGAAGTCACGGAGCGCTCGCATTAACACTTGATCTTCAGGTCTTTCACGATCTCCTCTCTATAATATGAAAGTAAAATTTTAAGTCACAACCGTAATTTTAATACTTTCTAAAATTAAAAATCAATAAAATGACAGACATTAAAAATATTTTCCTAAACGCATTCATTAATACGTGCATACAAGCCTTAAGTTTGCTTTTATGTCGTTATGAACAAATAATATGGAACCTTACCTTGAGAGCACCGGCAACAACCAATACTGACTTAATGGCCCTCAGTCCCCAATCATAATGGTCTTGTTTAGAAAGGAGTTCCTTGCACAGTGTGTACAAAGTTATAAATTTTCTGGCAAGCAAACGGGCGTTTTGGAAACCCTCCGCCACTAACATGATTTCACAAATGAGCTCAAAATCGGGTACAACCATGGCGCATGGTCTATATAAAAGAAATACATTGTGATCATGTTCAAAGTTATCAATATAGCTCTTGTACGGGTAGACATTTATTTTCAAATAAGTAGTACCTGAATAGTACTTTCAAATTTTCTGGAAGTTCTGTTCTACCAGCATATCCAGGATTCATGGTAATAAACATTCCAACAGTATTCAACAAAACAATGGGTTCTCCGAGAAAATTGAACCTTATTTTCTTTGCTTTAATAGCGTCAAGAATTGTTTTAACTTGAACAGCTACTACAGACAGAACCTCCACAGATATTCGGTTGAATTCATCGAAACATCCCCACGTACCAGTCTGAGCCAAACCTTTATATATGTTTCCACAAGACTAAAACATGCATAAGTTAAAGGAGAAGAACATAATCCTCAGTGGTTAACTCTATACACAAATGAGAACTCACTTTGTAATCCATTTGTTCAGAACAATTAAATACATACACCATGATTCCCATGGCTCGTCCTAAATCTTTAGTGGTTTCAGTCTTTCCAGTTCCAGCAGGTCCAGCAGGAGCTCCACCCATTGTCATGTGGAGGGACTAGAAAAAATCGTTGTCGTCATAATAAAAATATGCTAAGTATAGAAACGGATTAATTAAATTCATGAATAATTATGTTATGATTTCAGAAGTTGTTGTTTTCTATCTCCTTTGACTTGTTCGTATGATCCCTAAAATAGACAAGTATCAAAAGTAATATATCTCCCCTTCATAAAATATTTGTTCACGTAATTTGGAGATTAATCAATTAAATACTTTCTTGTAATTTGGAGTTCTCGAGTAATTTTAAGAGTATTTTTTATAAATTAATAAGATACAGAAACGCGTGGTTTTCATTACGATTGTGGAAAATACCCTGACTGAATTTTAATAAAAGAAAATAATTGAAAACGCAACTATTAGAAAATAAGAATACAAGAGATGTATGATTAATTCATGCTCCTGGGCATCGCGGGGTTCATTCCTAAGGTATGGGAAGGTTAGATGACTGAAATTAAGACGCATTGAATGCGACATTATTTCCAAAGACTTACACCGACACAGTTATTGTATTGTTGGACAACCAAATTTAATGACATGATTCTGAGGTAGACACTTTATTGAATTTAACTGTAACGTTTTAAACAAAAGAAATTCCGATGATTCTACGGACTTGCATATTTCTATTCAACTATACGCGGACTGACATACCATAGAGACCTTCATCCATTAGCTTAACGACACTTCTCCCCTAGGAGAATCTCATCCCCGATAAAAAAAACTCGTACTTAAACGTAACTGAACAGCATCATACCATAAGTCATCTAAAAGGCACCGAAAATTATAAAATTGAAGCTAATATCGGACTTTTAGTTTATCTTTACATACCCTCTTACCACTCCACTTATACGGCATCAAGGGATGTTTCCCCAGCCCCCAATTGCTGTTTCATTACATAAGATCAGAAGTGACCCTATTCATTTCAAAAACCAAGATAACCATGGATTCGAGCCTAATATTTGTATTTTGTGTTTTTTTACTCGTCAACCTTGTCCCACCCCACTCCTAAGATTATTTCACTTAAATGGTCACAAGATGGAATTTAACGGTATCGCGTGTATTATAATTCACCTCAGCAACTCTGAAAACTATTAATTGAACACCAATATCGGTTGTTTTCCTTATTTTTACATGCCTCACCCTTCTCACCACACCTTACCATGACTCCCATATGATATGAACTGAAACATAACGACATTGATATATTTATTCAACGTAGAGACTCTGAAAACCGCAGATCCGACAATCGATCCTTCGCAATTATTTTTTTCTCGTCACTTTCTTGCTCACCCCTATTCAGGGGTGCAAGGGGTGACTTATTGCCATGCATAGTGAATTTAGACTGGAACGATATCGAAAGTGCTACTATCTCAGTGACGCGGAAAGTATTGGATTCGTCACTGCATGTAATTTACACAACCTTCTGTAGGGGTGTATGGGGACTGATCGTGAACTTCGGAAGTGTCTTCGAAAGTGGTACTATGCATACCATGATCTCCACATCAATATCGATCGTTATCGATTGATTTTACATTTCATTCCCTTCCCTCCCCAATCCAAAAGGAGTACTTTCTCTTATGAAAGGTGATTGTGGACTTAAGGAATATTGGAAATGTCATTAATCGTTTTAGTCACCCAAAAAATGATATATTAAATACCAATATTTATATTTTCTTTTTTTTACTTGCCCCCCTATTCTATACTATCTACTGAGTTCTGATTGTGGACTTACGCGGCACGGAGGTGTCACCACTCATCTCAACGTCTACAACAACTACGATATCAAAACTAATAACGAAATTTTTCATTATTTTTAATGCCCACCCTCTACGAAGTGGTAAAGATGTGCTTTCATCCATGGAAATTAATCGTGGAGTTACTCAGCAGTGGATGTGACACGAATCGTCCCAGCAAACCTCAAAATCATGTATTCAATATTAATACAGCTGGATTTGTCATTTTTTATGTCAACCCCTTCACTAAGGGTGGGAGGGGTTTCTTACTCCCAGTGTTCTTTCTCTTATAGTCAGTGTTCAGTGTACCAAGTTTGGTTGAAATTGCTCCATGCATTTCGGAGTTATGGTGGACTATATACGCATATGCATACATATATGCATACTAACTGTCCCCGCTTACGTGAATTTTGTAACAAGTCTGCAACTTTATTTTTTCTCACTCTCCCTTTGATATCTAGTGAGAATGTTTACCAATAATGTTGGAGGTTTGATAGTATTAGTGTGTATCCTCAGTCACTTATTTTCACTGATATAATTAAGAAAAAGTTTTTAGGTAATACCAACTTCGTAGTAGTGTCGCAAGTGTTGTCTCTCTTCCATGAGGTTAGACTTCCACGATATGGGGATTGCCGAAAATTATGGACTCGTCAGTGGTATCTGGCATGTTTGATAAATTTTTCATGGCATTCTTTCCCTAGGTGTTTCGGAGTTTCTACGGAATGATTGTGAACATAGGCGTCTTCGGGATTGTCGCTACTAATTTCAGCAACCCCGAAAACTATGATCCCAACACTCGTATCAGTCATTTTTCCTTATTTGTACACTTCATCCCATTCCCAAAGCGAGTATATTCCCTCATTGGAGTGATCGTGGACTTTATTGAGTGACTCTGCTCTTCTGCGTCTTAAGACCATTATCAGTCGGTTTTTCATTATTTTTACATGTTTCCCGTTCTCATCTCCACCCCAAGGATGCTAGGGGTGTATTATCTCGAATGTGGACTGATTGTGAACTTACAAAGAAGTGGGAACGTCCTTGCTCTTCACGGCACCGAAAAGTATGGTTTCGAATCTAATATCAGATTTTTCCATTATTTCTACATGACACCCTCTTCCCACCCCTTCGCAAGAGGTAGCAGAAATGTCTTACCCCTACATTGGTTGCTGTATTTATCAAGGTTGAAATTGCTCCAGACACTCAGTTATACTCATAATACATCATAAAGGGCGTATATTCACATATTAGAAAGTAACAAATTGGCATTCCCTTAAAGTTTATTTCGGTACTTACTGATAACATTTTTCGATAGAGTATCAAAGCTGAAAGAATACATATAATGTAAGGCATTTTTTACAAAACTGAAAATTTGTTGATATAAGATTTTGAAACATAATTTATACAATCTAAAAAATCGAGCAAATAACGGAACTAATCTAAATAACTTCTTATTAGATCAAAATTGATGAGTAATTTCGACACCGAGATACTTTTCTTAAATATTTTTCATAACACTCTAATAACACTATAAAACAATATTCAGTATTTTCTTTGATATTTAAAAACAATATATTCAAAAGTGATATGATTGCTTTAACTCCAAAGTGACCATTCTAAGAGAGATCGATCATTTCTCAAACAAAGCAAGAAAGGTAAGAAGTTCCAAGAAGTATCCCACGATTTATGGAATATTATCTTCTACGAAATATAATTAAATTGGAAACACAATTTTCGCAAGTTATAAATAGTGAGTGCTTATCTGTTTCACCAATATTAAAAACAAATAACCTTTTGCTGTGGTGGACAACTTATATTTTTCAAAAAGCACATAGGTCTTCGTCAGAACGAAAACTCGTGAGAGTCGTAAACACCGAATATACGCCCTTTCGCAATAATATAACGCAATAATATAACGAATAAACAATTTTTACTCCTATTTCGCACTGACTGTGATATAGTCTACTCTCCTATCCCGCTACAAATCAGCACGGATTCGACCGCTAGCTGCGTCGGACTGGAGAGGTTCTCAGCGACGGTTTCCCCCACCTACTCCGGACAAGAAAATCTCCAGTTATCCGAACTCCGATCTAGACCGCCAATTATCCGAATCGAAGGGCTAAAACATTCGGAGTGCAGTGCAGAGAAAGTAAGCGAGTGTCTGTCATGTGATTCATTCGATCCCAAATTCCAAAATCTTATTATGAGAACATACCCCAAATATGATAAAAATGAATGAACATAAAACAATGACATTGTTACCGAGTTGGATGAGGAACCATCAGCATATTTAATTATTGTACACTAAAGTATTATTATTATTTTACTGTACTGAGCTACCAATGTCCACTATTAACTTGTTATATCATTAAATTGTTTTTTCAACTGTGTGATGTGAATTAATTTTTGTTTTTCATCAACAATATTGTATTTCTTTGTCCTTTTACCTTAAAAATAAACTTCTTTGGAAAAAATTTAACTATCCGAATATTTGATTAACCGGAACGTGTTTGATCCCAATTGATCCGAATAATTGGGTGTTCTACTGCATTTGTATTTCCAGTATTCGGATCACTTCCCTCAATTTTCTGAGGTGCGCGAACGATAAGAATACCTTTCAACAAAATCATTAAGCCGAACCCTATAGTACAAGAATCCATTCAACAAATAAAACATTCCACTATTTCGTATCATTATTAATAAAGTATTGCTATAATGAAGTAATGTAATTGTCTCACCTGTGTTAGTGTGATGTAACATCTGTCCGTCAAAGGAGTAATCACTAAGCGAGGAGTACAACCCAAGTATTCATATGCATAACGGAATTCCGCGTCACATATATTACAAAAACAGTGTTTTGCTCCTTCATCCCACCTGCGATATATGAAACAAAGTGACTAACGTAATATTATGTTAAATTATCAAATAGGTTAATTATTTTTTTAACTACAAAAAACGTTTTCCTCCAATAAAAAAATATTTTCAAGTGCTTATAGAAACTTTTCTATGCATATGACAATGATAAAAGATCACAAACATTAGAATTGACGAAGGATGGTAAAAGAATATGATGGTTGATACAAAAGTGTACACTATTGAACTAGCGAGTGGATTAACACAAAACATAGATTCCGTAAGTAAATTCCCTGACTTCGGGAAAAGAATCATTTGCCAAACTTGTAATCTTAATACGATTATTACTTGTTCCTGGCTTTCTTTGTCCTCAATATGCTCAAGGAAACCAAGAGGATATATTATTCACATTTTTCAGTTTTGCAATAGGGATCCAACTGAAACAGTAACCTTCAAATTTGGTTTAGAATTATTCATTAATAGGCGTTTTGTTAAAACTGATTATCTATTAATCAAGTATCTTCAGCGTACACCAAGAAAAATGGAAAATGAAGCATTATTTCAACAGCAATCTTTTCACAATTATGCCTCAAATCCCTGATGAATTTTGCGGTTATTTATGGAAATTTATAGAGAAAAACTGGAAATCTTTATCCGTCAGTGATATGCAAGAATTTCTCTCCTAAATTTGAACAGCTTTAAAAGTTTGTTTACATTACATTTACTCACCTGTGTCTCAATTGAGTCTGCCACTGAAAACATCCCGAGTTTTCTACTTTTACTGCAATTAGTTTTGCCACTACATCTCGGGAATGTACATCAATGGTGCATATCGTGCAGACTTTTTGTCTGTCTTCTTTCGATAAATCTCCACAAAGCAAAATAATTAAGGTGTTTAGTTGTTGAATCTGCAAACAGTAAGAACATTTTTAAAACACTTATGAAAACAACATCCCAACATCCTATTATCTGCGATAGAAATATTTCCGATCTTAAAAACTAAAAAGAGAAATTAATTTTGGGTTATAAAGTGTATTTGGAGAAAGAAATATTCTAAGCAGTAATTTTATGTTTAGTTTATTTACTTTGTTAACCAACTCCAGTTCACTTATATATACATAACCCTTTTAACATTGTATGTTGTAAATCGTTAGGTTTTAGGGCCTTAAACAACTACATATTATACTATAACCTTCATTATTAAAACTGGAAGACATTTTAATCAATCACTGTATTGTATAATTTATACATTGTACACGAAAAATAAATACTGAAAAATAAGAAATTTATCTTTTATTAGATAAGACACGAGTTAAAATATTTTTACAGGTATAGTTTATGTGTTCTGAAGTATTTTGAATACCCATTTAGTTCTTAAAATTCAGAGTAGAATTTACGAAAAAAGATCAAATAATTTCATTAAGAATCATTATCGTAAATACCCAATGTGTTTCGATAGCCATTAATAATAAATAGCACTATAATGTTTATGAGAAAATATTATCTTAATTGTTATATTACCCTTGCCCTCTTTTACCTACCCCACTATCTGGGATACATTTACATTTAACATTATACATAATGTAAATGTAATTGAGCATAATGTAATATAAATGAATCGTTCAATAATTATTTCAGGAAACTCACTTGCTTTTTCTGATAATCCTTCAGAGCATTTTCATAACCTTCTTCTAGTCTTGCAAAAGCCAAACCCACTTCTGTAGTCCACCAAATCTGGGTGCCACATAAGGATACTTGACCTGGATAATCAAACACCCATTGCTCTCGAGGTTTCTCGTCATATGTGCCCACAGCATCGCCGAAATAACGACGTATTGTCTCTCTCATGCTGTCAGTTAAACGATTCAACCACGCTTCAACCTGTACACAATTTAACATAATAAGAGATAATTTTATTACGGTACAATGAATTAAACTATTATCATTCCTTACTTTTCCGACGCATTCGCAAATTTTCTTCATTTTCACCTTTTCGCCATCTTTTGCTATCATCGTCACAGCTGTTTTTGATTCAGGAGTTGTGAAACCCAGCTTTGCCAAAGAATCGTACAACTTAGCCAAGTGTCTATAAAGTTTTAAGATACAAACGGTAATTACAAAAAGAAACAGTTAACTCATCGTATGTGTGACTGGTATAAATCATTTTTACTGATGTATCACTAGTAATTTTTCACTGCCAAGGACTCACACATTAACATCTCCAAAAAGTTGTAAAATACATACTCAGTAAATAGTATATTTTTCATTCTTTGGCATTTCCTCACGTATTATAAATTATGTTATTATTGGGTCTACTTGGATCAAACATTTACGTACTTGGCCACAAGAACAGGATTGTTCCCATTGGACAATATGTCCAACAGATCGGTAGCTGAAACAAAGTAGAAGCGTGGGAATGCCAATCGCTTCGTCTCCAAATACTCCGCCAGAGCTTTCTCACATTGGGTGAGACCGTCTTGAATCTCGTCGAGCTGCTCATAGAGACCTGGTTTCCCAGTTCCTTGGACGACATTAGGAGTCGCCCTCATATCAGACAAAAGGTCCTACGAACACGAGTCATCTTCAAATCAATGCGAATTTTCAATGAATCGCTAAGTTAACTTCTTTTTTAGGTATCATAAAAATAGGAAAAATCTCTAGTTCAATTCAGGGCCAATCAATTCAAAATCGAGGGTATGTTGCCTTACTCCACCAGAATAGTTCATTTTTGAGTGTTTCTAGATGAAGAACAGTATTAAAAAATATAACATGTCACGTTAAAAAATCATACACGTTTTTGTCTTGCCACGGGCACCGCTTTCAACATTTGTAAACGTTTTCTAAAATTGTAATATCTGAAGATTGGTTTTGCCTCTTCTCTTCAAATAAGTAGTATTGTGTTCAGCATAGCGGCCAAGCGAACAAGCGTATCGTGCTATCGCAGAAGAGCTCCATATTTTCAAATTAAAAAGAGAGAAAAGTATTTCTTCCCGCATCTCTTTTGACTTCTGATAAGAATATAAGGAGCTTGGCAGATCTCAACGGAACGGGATTTTCGGCGGGGCGCTTGGAGGTTCATTTAAGTCTACGAAAAATTAAAAAAGCGAATGACGTTGAATGAGGAAAGATGGCGATACAAAGGGAATGTTAATTGGATGTAGAGAGCATCTACAGGAAGTATACATTATGAAAAGTAAAATTGATTTTTTCTAGATATTGACAGCTGCTTCTAAAATGATGATATAAGTCGCGACTTGTAATTTGTAAGTGCTTGCGTAGTACAGTGTAACGCCCCATATACATTTATTTATTTTATTTATTTTATTTATTTATTTTATGCCTTTTGGCGAGGCGACCTTTGGGCTTACATGATATTGAATACGTAATGTCATGGAGGAACATAAGTGGCAGCCGCCTGGAAATTGCAAGGACATTAACACTGAGATGGAAAAGAACTATTACTTTTCGTTGTCATGTTGTTGCATGTGTTCACGGTTCTGTAAATATGACTCTCGTTTGGTGAAGGTTTCTTATAAGACCTCTTCTGACACTGAAGCTCACAAGTGAATCAATCAAGGCGGCAAGAAAATTAAGGTAGTTAAAAGACACAAAATTAATAAAGTCAATTAACACAACTGAATTTTTGAGTTGGATGCGGACTACTTTAGAAGAATAATGGAAAGAGCGAGAGAATATTTGAGTATGAAATCATTTCGAGTAGAATAATTCTTAGGATCTTTGTGTCGCTTCTTGCGTTTCCGATTTGGTCATACAGGTCAATTTTATGATGAGAAACAGGATGTATGTGAACAATGCGTGAAAGAGGGACATCATTTTAAGGATTGTAATAGAAGGATAGAAAAAGAAATTTGTTTTAACTGTGTCAGAAACGGAAACAAAAATGACCATTAAGTGAAGAAGACATGTATGGAATATATTAAAATCAAAGAGGTCATAAAGAGAAGGATAAATTAGGCGATGAACATAGTTCAGTGTAATTTACAAAGAGGAATAATAGGGGGACAGGAGATAAAAGAATTTGTTAAAAATGCAAGATAGATATTTGTATGGTTCAACAACAATACGTTATCTCAGGAAAACGAAAATATACACCTTTACATTAAAGAATTATTTTTAATCAAAATGGGAAAACTGCAATATATATAACCAATTGAAATAAGTCCCTACTGCCCTTCTTGGTTGCAAACAACTATATTAAGAAAGTATTAAGTCAACATATAATTAAATACCGTTTACACAGAATTTGTAAGAAAAAGAAAGAATCTAAACGGGGAAATGAAAGAGATATAAGAACAATGTAAAGTTCATGAAATATTATATGAAGATTGGAATGCGACGTCAGGGCTACGGGGAGATAAGATTTTAAATGTTAGAAGAAAGGAATTAGAAACATGATACAAATTAGAAATATGTAATACTTCCTGAATTCCGACGTTTAGAACAGATAAAGGAGAATCTGCAATAGAAATTAAGAAATTAAGTGTTCAAATACGTGACTAGTATGTAGGACGAGCTATACATCGTAACCACCAAACCATTCAAATTTACAATACGAAGTAATTTATAGCTGAGAGAAAGAGATAGAATAGATAAAGACATTTGAAAGATAGATTGGGTTAAATAAAAAAATGAAAAGGAACATGAGTTTGTATTTAAAAGTATTTTTAAAGAAGAAATTGATGACAAAGTAGACGAATTAAATTCTTTCTTCTACAAAATAAATAAGTAAGTAAATACGCAAGACAGAATTGGGATAGTTACAATGCAGGTAAAAGTTTGTAGGGCAAGGATTTGAAAATTTTGAAGATGGGAAAGAATAAATCTCAAAGAAGGTACGATCAGAATGTGAGAAAAAGTAATATTAAAACAGAAGAGGTGTGAAAAATCTATGAAGAGAGTTTTAGAAAAAGAAGTTCGGTAAAGGAAAACAAAAATAAGAACTGGTTGGATTTTGTAGAAAATGCCATACATTATGGTGGAAGAACTATTTGTGATTTGGGACACATTCGTGGAAGAAACACTAACGGTTGGGAGGGTACAGGGGAAGTTTTCATAAGCAATATCTTACCGGAAAGTAATTTTGAAATGCATCGGAAAGAGTTTTTGGAAATAAAAGGAAAATAAGGAAAGGATGGCAGAAGAAATGGATAATACATTAATATATGAAATAAAAATAAATAATAATCAAGGTTATGACAATATATCTTATGAAATGATATAAACCTTCAAAAAACCTTATTTAAAAGATTTGACAGTATTGTATAATTTTTGCATTAAGTCAGGTTATTAGGTAATTGAAGCAGAATGGTGTGGAATAAGTTGTTGTAGTGATATATTTGGTGGTGCGGAGGTTCAATTATGAATACAGAGACCCTGAATTTGACTTAATAAAAGATTAAACATTGGCGATCTGAAGGAGGATGTATTCATTGCGATCTAAACTCAAGAAATCATATATTTATTGATACATGTGGTCAAGAATTTCGACTGATTTACGAGATTTTGGTACATGTATTTGTAACAATATAGATTAGGAAACAGTGAGTCAAATGAATCCTGACTGTAACCTCCATAGCAAAGAACAAGAATAATTTATTAACATGATAAAGCGTTTTGGTATATGTGACTAAGGATAGAAGTGAACAAATGTTTGAAGTTTTTAGAGAATGTACTGTACAAATAACAGAGATAAAAGATATTTTGAAAAGAGGTAATCAACAAAAGAGAAGAAAAAATAATAGTATGAAATAAGATGAAAAAGAGTGACAGTACCAGAAAACTGTATGATTTAAGTTATATGAGGGATAATAAGAACCCAGGAAGTCACTGTTGAGAACTAGGGTATGAGACAAATTCAAATAAATTTTAAACAAAAATAGTGTTCAGCACATCCTAGACTATAGTTTCTACATTATTTCTATATTAACTTAAATCTTATTGGATTTGCATCTTTAATTAGGCATTTTTCAAGTAATTAAATTTGTATTTTCGAAAGCAATTTCCAAAAGAAATAACGACTAACTTAACTTTTCTTGTGGTATTTTTTTAAACTATGATTTTCAAACAAACAAATAAAAACTAAAATTTTCTGAAGCGGTAAAGAAAAATTTTATTTTTCTGAATCACTTAGAAGTGATTGACACTTCAGCAGATGAGGTCAGTCGCTGAACAGGAAGTGAGGTCAGCAACATAATCTTACCCTGCGTTCCAATTATCATGTTTCGCTGCGTGAATGAACTGCACGGCCGAGGTGTCGGAAAGGAACACTTTTCGCAGCAATTTGGGATTAACCTCGATTTTGTAAATACATCAGTATCTATCACATTTTCTTTTACACTGACTGTGTATTGAGAAAGTAATCTGACAACCCGGTTTTAAAGGAGCTTCTGATTGGGCGGGAGCAATGACAGCCCCGCTGTGCTTCAACGTCCTTGTCTGTTTTAATCCCTTTCTAATTTTAATTCTAATATAAATTACTCCACAATCTAATGAAATTTTGAATACGAACTTAATTGAGACACAAATATATTGTTTCGTTAAAAATATCTAGTTTTAAAACAAAAGTTTTAAAATATCTCGGTTTTCATAAATATTTAATTTGGAACCCTCGTTTTCTAAATGTAGTATTTGAAATTTTGAATTAGATTCAAATTGTTTCGATGAATGAACAATCAGAATTTTTCTTCCAAGTCTTGAAGCACTTACCCCATGTGATGGAAAACGTCCTACTCGTCTGCTCAACATGTACAGAATTTACTACATTTGTGTTCGTATTTCTGTTTGTCTCCATATTCTGAAACTTCTCATATCCATTTTATCCTGAACTACTTCATTCTTCATATTTAATTTGTACATTGTGTCCTCTGATTTACAAAGTGGAGCCCATTTTACTTGAGTAGGTTCTTATCATTGTACGAATGTATACACGTATTTTATGCATACTCGAACATTATTTATTTACCTTTTAATCGATATTTTACTAAGATTTATACAGTACATATTGCTGAAAACTTCCTAGAAGTGTCCATGTGATATAACCCATTTACTCGAAACATTAAAAGAGGTTATTTCTTTTTTGTATACATTATGGAATTCTCGCTGTATATACAAATATAAAAGTGTGTGCAATTCAAGAAATAGTTTTTATTAACAACTCCCTGCCATCAACAACTTCTGGTATCTACGTAACATAATAATAATAATAATGTTATACATCACAGAATACCATCCTAGTTGTATATTTGACTTCCAACAATTCTTATGTTAATAGTAAAGATCGCCCACAACACTTTTCAGTAATTATAATAATTTACTGTACTTGCTTCCAAACATAAACTATATATTATAATTCTAATATAACTATAGTTACCTTAAATTCTTTGTTAAGCCTCTCGAATCTTTTGGAGTCAGCTGGTAGTTGGTTACGGATATCCTCCGACCCAACGAAGACTGATTCTAAATGAGACCAGGTTCTTTGAACATCAAACCACAAAGTAATGACCATATCTGCCGTAGTTAATTTTTGTTGCCACGCTGACACTTCATCTAAGAAATGCCCAATATATTTGGAGCTCATCATATTTTGTAGCTGAACCTGCGGAGTAAAAAAAACGTTATTTGATATTTATCTAGTTCAGGTTCTTATTACTAACATTACCTCTAGAATTTCTCTCTTGTTCTTGGCTCAGTGAGGAAGATGATGTGACCCGAATCACTAATTTAATACAAGGAATGGATTAAATACCCATTAAAAGGAAGAATGAATTAGACTATAAGTCTGTGTGGATGATGAGGTATGGACAATACTTCAATAACAAATTAATTAAATATTGAAATCTATACCTCTCAACCATATTTGCCTCCCTCTCAAGCATTTAATGTCATAAAAAAAGATAAAGAAATATAAGATCACCTATCTCAAAAAAAATCAGAGAGCAACAAAATTGTCCGTACCTGGTTTTCTTCAAGTTGTTCTATCAAATCCTCGTCAGTTTGCAATATCTGACAACCAGTTCGAGGATGATCTTCATATCTGAATTCCATTTTCGCCCAGATAGATTTAAGTTCTTTCAATATCTTCTCCATTGCCATTTCCTTCTCAGATTGCTCAACAATGTTCTTAACTTCATCTTCAAATTTGTGTAGATTCAAATCAAGAAGATCTGCCAGAGTAGTTTTATCATCCATTTTCAATTTCACCTGAAATACGAAAAATGTACGCGAATTGCTTTATACACATCCATATTGCACATACACCTGTATGTGCGCAACACCGACACAAGGCATGGAAGTTTCATGATGAAATAGTACTGTAAAATATTTACTTATAAAACATTGTCAAGCATGAAGAAATAGTCGTGTCATTTGTTTTGTTGAGAAACATTAAGCTGCTTACAGCTATAATTAAATTAAACTTTATTGTCAAAAACGCAGTTACAAACTGCGTATGACCACGTGGAGGATAATAAACTAATTTACTATTTAATTAATTAATTTTTGGATTGATTTCTCTAGATAGTGCTTTTTACGGTCAATATGTTTGTTGCTCAGAGTTGAGATTCCTTTTACTTACATACGTATACAGAAAGTATTATAAAACAGAAAAAAATCGATCGCAAGATTTTGATGAAAGTATCATTTTTAGGTGTTTCCTGATCCCTTTTTAGCACGATGTACGTCCGTTTGTATGTCTGTCTGTCTGTTCGTTTATGCCCAGCGATTCAGGTTAAAGTGATTAATCAATTTAATTCATATTTCGCATTCAATGTACTTGGTGTCAATGCTAGTTCTCTTGAATTTTTTAACTTTAATGTAAAAGGTACTTCATATAAAACTCAAACGAATTGGGAAAGTACCCAAAAAACGGCACCAATTTTTTCCCTTAAGTCCCCAGAAAGTGTAATTAATATGTATTCTATCACTTGGTAATTGTGGTACATATGCAACATTATCAAAGAATGATAAATTAAACGTCGTTGTTTTGTTGCTCATAGTTTTAATGTAAGAAAGCTTCCACACACACACACACACACACATATATATATGTGTGTGTGTGTGTAATGTAAAGTAGTGTAGTGAATAATACTAATCCATAATAACCACCCTATTTAGGTGATAAAGCCCCACGTTAGGAAAGCATAAATTATAAGAGGACCAAAAATACAGTAGGAGGTAATACTAATATCACACTACTAATTAATTAAAGATACCACTTAAAACACGACTGAGGGTCTACTTAGATCACTTGGAGTCCTGCTAATTAACTCAGGCTCCACGTTGAAGCGCGACTTGTAGTAAAACTTAATTAATACTACAAGAATATAATAGGGTAGTGGATAACCTTATCAACATTAATTACTAAATGAAAGAGTAATTAAGGGAATTTATGACGGGCGGGGTTTATGCCCATTTATTAAAAAAAACACACACTTTTGGTATAAAATACGCGCAGCGTCAAAATAAAATTAGTTTTTAATTCCTAGCTACCACATTCTTAAAATTATCTTTACTATCGTACACATTCACATATATTCCCCTTGTTTATCCCCCAAATTCACATGCTTTATGTTACGCAATAGTTCATAGTGATGTGGGTTCAATGGCAAGTCCCCAGCACATCACTTTTCTCCTATATTTACGTTACACAATTAATAATGAAACAAACAGCTAATTAGTTCATTGTTAACAAAGAAAACTTTCCTGTCTTTCCTATTAAGTCTGTCGCAATGAAGCACACGTTCTATTTTCGTTCGAAGACACTCTGCTCGCATCTACTCAAGCTGGATGCAACCAACTATGAGAAATATACCTTGTTTACAAAACATTGTAGAGAGGTTGAGCTGCCTCGTGCCAAACTGAGTGGTCGTCTCGACTGTAGTTTGGTTCGATGACCTTCGGACTTTCCTGCTGCCACTACCTGCGGTTCCTTCCCGCTGAATGGAACCAGCCGCCTCTCGTAACCTCATTCACTGATGCCTCCAGTCACTACGCTCACGGCCTATGGTCTACTTACTGCTCGTGGCCTTGACTTCCTGAGTCTCACACTTCCTAACCTCGACTGGAACTATTTGCGAAAAATTTTTCCAAGTTAGGATTACATGTTCAATATCCGAACTATCTATCCATCTGACACCATCCTACGATACTCGTTATTCAAAGTCACAAATAACAAAATCGAAAGTTTATCGATTTCATTAATAAATTTCAATCATTAAAAACTGGTTAACAGGAGACCGTACTCGTAAATGATCACGAACCGAAGTGCTATCTCACTTAGCCGTATGACTGAGCACTCTAAGTAAATACATCTCACAATAAATCGAGGTGGGAATGATCTCCGAAAATACTCCAAGTTGAATGAAAAATCTCAGAATCTACTCTGAAGTGAAAAATATCCGAATGTGAGAAAATACTCTGAATCGATCTGAATGAATCTCAGAATAAGTGATATTCAGAATAATTGATGAGTCATAAATGATAAGTGATCTCTGCGCCTCCGCGCACCTCATTTTATAATAAACATCCCTTCTTCTCAGAATTTTGAAGAAAGTTTACGCTCTTCTTTATGCCACGTGATTTCAGGAACCAATAATTTTGTTTAGCGTACTCCAAGTGGAATCCCCTCGATAGGCTGAAGGTTCGTGACGTATGTTGTATTCTCGACGAATCACACCGTTCTGTTTAACAGCAACGTTCGTTGCTTTCTCTTGACGACACGCCGAGACCACGTGGCTACTTCTTGTCAAAGTGAATGGTTCTCACGCTGTATCTTCTGTTGTCTAGTGACAGTTGGGCTACTGCCAAAAGAACTCTTAGTTCCTAGGGCTCTCGTGCCTCGAACCGTGCCCCTCTTCGTTAGACGTACTGCATCATCCATCTGTTTGTATGTCGTGTCACCTTGCTTTGATCAATTGAGTTCTCCCTCTTTTCAACTCCCAAATTTTTACGATCTTTTTTTTCGGTTCTGGGTCCCATCTTGAGATGTCCCAGAAACCGCTCCCTTAAACCTCATGTTTTTCCACCCACGCCTTCTGTTCAAACCCTACAAAAGAGACCCCTGGTTAATTTTGGGTTGATTTCCTACTGTATCTGTCACGTCTGTCTTTTCGCTCTGTGTAGTCTACTGCGTGAAACCGTACCGTCGCTGCTTCGACTCCCACGCTTTTGTTAAATGTTTACAAAGCGGCGTCTGGTTAATTTTGACCACGTTCCAATTATTTTAGTTACTGCGGGCGCGCGCGACCTACCGCGCGTAACCGTCTCCCTTGAAAAAAATTTATATTATGGTCATTCCAGTCTTCTGAAAAATGGTGGACTTTCACATTCTCAACGGCGGCAACCGCTCCTCTGTCGACGCGCCGCACGGGCTGTTGTGACGCCCTGCCGACATCGCTTCCGTGAACGGTCTGTTTTTGAAATGTTTCTCAAGTTTCTAACGTCCTGCTTTTAATTTAAAATTAACGAAATTAATATATCGTGACAATATGTATACATGAAAATAATAATTGAAACATAACATGAAAGTATACAATAATTGAGATGTAAAAACAGTACCGAAAGAAGTGTAAAAATTATGAAATAAAATAAAGAAAAGAAAAATGAAGAATGAATGGAAGAAAACAAATACAGAGTGAGCAAGCCGACAAAATAACATACCTGAGTATTGAGGAAAAATTTTTGGCTAGTGCTCAGAGGGCGCCAAACGGAGGTCATTATATGGAAAGTGAAAGAGGGTTGGAGAAGAGTTGGGGGTGGGGGAAAGAGAGGTGTTGGGGGTTTTCCAGGAACTGGCGGCAGAAGGCGGAAAGAATTTCTCAGGGTTTTAACTGTTTGGAGTGGGGTGCGGTACACTGGAGAGTTGGGGGTGAGAAGGAAGGAATTTGAAGGCTAGTTTATAAGAGGGAAATGAAGTTCAGAGATTTGTTCATTTAATAGGGATATGTCGTTGTTTTTAGGATACTATCGATATGTACAATTCCGAATTTGATCCGGGGCCAGAATCTATTTTCTACTTCTTATTTATGAAGATCTTTCTCAATGTTGAATGTGTTTGTTTTCTATTAGGTGGTTGGCGAAGGGAGAAACTATTATTTTTTCATGTATTTACGTGTTCATGTACTCTTTGTTTGAACGTACACGGAGAGACAATCCTGTTTGAGAGAGCGTACACTCCACTTCGGAGGAGATGGGGGTGGGTTCCTTAGTATAAGATGGAGTGGAGTTGAGCGTTATCAGTGTATGTTACTGATAATGGCTGCTATGCAGCCAAAAAAGCTTTCTAACATTAAAACAACGAACAACAAACCAACGACGTTTAATTTATCATTCATGTATTCTATCCGCTGAAGCAGTATTTCACTTGGAAGTTTGATATAAACGTAAGAAAATAATTTTTCTCTACTGCACAACCACGTTTATTTACTATTAAAAGGGACTTAAAAACTATTAAACAGGGTAAATGTACTAAGTAAAGGGAGAGAATACAGGTTAAGAAAACTACGATGAAAGCATAATAATTATAAAACCAAATTGACTGCAATTAAATTACTTTTAGGTTATACTTATTACTCTGTCAGACTGTTAAACCCCAAAACTTTAATAGTATTCAAGAAAAACGTTATAATTAAAATTGCTCCGTTTTATTTGCAATAGAATTGGAAAATTTGTTATAACTAAGGTTGCTCTGATCCCGAAGAAAGAGTTAGTTTTACGTAAAGTATAGAAAATATTCTATTGGAAACAATCTATTGCGAGATTATGATAGAAACATTCGTTTTGGATTTGGATAAATATTACTGAAAAAGTGGCTTTAGAATGCCGTCTTTTTCTCCGCGTAAGCTTAGGAATTGCATTTCTTAAAAAAAGTTTCATTTTGTTTGATATGATGTGAGTATTATATCATTTTAGAGAGAGATGTTCGTCTGTCCGGACTGACTATGACAAGATTATACAATATAATACCTCTGCAGTGTAAAGGATATATTAATTACCTATGTTGAGCAAGATTTTTTAAAATTAACCAGGTACACGTTTTCCGGGTTTTCAAAACAATATATGCTTCAAAGACGTCTTTCAATGTAGTTTTATAGCTTGACTAAAATTTGATGACTTTTGAATCACGTTTCTCTTTTTAAACTATTATTCTCTGTAACACTTTTGCGATCATTTCTCTTTCATGCATTAAATAATTTCTTAAATAAATTGTGTATATGCTATATTTAAAGGGATGCGAATGAAATGTTTCTGTGATATAAATTGTATTTTCTCTTTAAATTTATATTTGCTTACCATGAAGTGTATGACAAAGTATGAGTGATGCTTTTGCATCAATAGTTTACAGAAAGATTTTCGGTGTGAATTAACATTTTTATGGTATTATTTTACTAAAGAAGTTACTTCTAAAATCATCTCCCTATTTCTTTTTAGCCGGATTTGGGGAAAAATAATAAATTTCTATTTTTTATTTCACTCCCTCGTTTTTGTCCTTTTTCTGAGCTCCAAACGTAATACGAATGCGTCCCCCCCTCTTCATTTACACTCCAACAGAAATTCACTGTGAAATAATTAAATTTTCTTTTCTATAAGTTTCCAGTCACTTCTTATCATATGTAACAAATTAGACGATCCTGCTTGTCTCTGCACAGGAGCTATATTGATATGGTACGATTTATCCTTCTACATAATTAAGACAAAAATTACTCTTTTAGGTAGGTACAAAAACATTGATATCTTAGTTAGTTCGTAACGTTTACCGAAAATTAGGGAAAAAAATTATTTGTAATAAACCGTTACTAAAATCTAAATTCCGAAAAAAAATTCTTACGAACCTCCTCAATTCAAAATTAACGTTCTATCAAAATTTCAAGATCTTATCTCTCATAGTTTTTGCCAAGAATTGATTAATGAGTGAGTCAGTCAATGAGTTTGTAAGTAAAACTCCTCTTAGTAGACGTGGATTTTGTTAGTTGAATGCAAAATATGAACTAAGAACAAATTAAAGTATTTCTATACAATCATAACGAAAGATAAATTGGGAATTCAAGTTTGAGAATAATGGAAATGGATTAACCAAAACCTTGAATATATTGAAAAAATGCATGTCATAAGATACCTGTGTAGCCTGCATGAGTTGATTCCAGTGACGAGCACGTATAGCTGGATTCTGTAACTCAGTCACTGCTCTCAGAGAAGTTAGGAGATTCTTCACTCTGTCTTCAAGATTTTGATACATTTCCCATTGCCTTAATTCCTTATCCAGCCCTAAAAGGATATGTTACATCAAATCAGTCTTCAAGAGACTAGAACGAAATTTCGAGGAATAACTCAAACAAAATTGATATTTAATTAATTATTATTTAAGTTGCTAACTCAAAACGCAGACAGACAATTACTTCCATTATTTCTGCTCCAAAGTATTAATTTTAAAGCAATCATCAACATTCAAAATTACTCATTAATAAGAACGGTAAAATATAGAGAATACACAACATCAGTACACCCATCCCGGTTCTGTGCCGAAATTCAGTATCTGTAGAACAAGCTTAATATACTTTGCGGGGTGAAAACGAAGGTTCTCTGCATTACGAACACCGCGTTACCCGAAAAATATGTTCGTCGAAAATGTTTAAGAATACTGCCACGAAAATCATTAAGAATTTTATACGCTTTCATTAATTTTCAACATTTCAAGAAGAAAGATTGTTTAACAGTGATTTGTAGCAACAATTTAACTGAGGTGAAGGAGGAAAAAGACAAGAGCAACAGAATCGTGTTGTAAAACCTCACCCGCCTCATCCGCAAACTCGTGTTGACGAAGTTAATCAATTATTGGTACCAAACAAAGATTTACTGCTTTCTGACCCTAGCTTTTCTCTATTTTCCCTCGGGTCGTATTTGATTATAGAGATAGTGTTCTTTTCTCGCTTTTTTTGACTTAACTAGTATTTACTTACTATGGTGTGCAAATTCATTTTCATTTTTCTTAAGAAATTATTATTTATTATAAATTAATACTTCTTTAGACGAATATAGAGGAAAACAATACAGTTTATGAAATAGTAATCCCTCCCATTTACCTCGTAACTGCTTCCCAAAGTTTTTACATTCCATTTCCATACCCTCAACATCAATCTCCTTCCACTTCGTTTTCTTCCAATCTTCTATGTTGGAGTCAATAACATTGGCATAATCCCACAGCATCTACAATCCAGGTATTCATAAGACATGTATTCTACCAAATTAGAAGCTACGATGATTACATTCGAGTAAGTCCAAAGTATGTGTGTATAGTTGATTTTATATCTAATTATTTCCTCTGTGTTGCACAAAGTGCGAATAATTTGGACTAAATCTGAAATCATACAGATTGATGAGATCAACTCTTACTTACCCTCTTTAGGTGAAACCTCTGTGAGACAATAAATATTACAAGCTCAACTATCTCTTGTCCCACCGGTGGCAGTGTTGTCGCACATCACCAAGTTCGATTCCCGATGGGACCAGAAAATTTGTAGCTTTCACATTAATATCCCAGTTCATATAGCTGTGACTACCGAAAAGCAAACCTTCCTTCTTCTATCCAGCTCCTCCTGGTATCAACAACTCTAACTATTACTAACTACTTCTACTAACCCCTCCACGTGGGCCAAGTTGTTGGTAAACCCAGCTAACCAGCACACCTACTAACAATGGTCTACCATCAAACTCCTACCTCCTATTGCTCCATGTAGATAAGTTTCAAATATTTCCCATTTACATGTACAACAATCTAAAAAAAAACTATCTCTGTATATTACATCACCAGAGACAAAAGAAGAATTATCGGAGTTAAAGCTTTTTATTTTCATAACGAACATGTGTACCCGTAATGGGGATTAAAAGCCCATCAATTCTTTTCGGGTTTATTTAGTTATTTATTCATATAGTGTCTTTTGGCGAGACAATGAGGCCTACTCTTCCACCTAATCGTTGAACTTGGGGGAGGGAATTGGAAAGGAGAGATGTTGGGTTTCAATAATGGAGAAATTTTTATTTACTATGGAAGATATATTAAACATTTTTTTAACAATTCAGCTGTATGTTCAGCGACCTATACCTTAAGTTGTCGTGCCTCTTTGCGGCAGAGCTTCATGGATTTAAATTCTGGAAGTACGATATCAAACATGGATGCTTGATCTTGAAGATTGTCCAATTCCTTTTCCAGTTTGTTCAGAGAAGCATTAACTTTATCCAATAGTTCGTATGGGTTTTCACAAGGATACCTGCAAATAAGTGATATTGTTTTTTAATATAAATTAGAGCATTACTGTGTGAAATAAAAACATGAAACTATGATTGTCGTCCTTAACGCATTACATCGAATTGATCTACAAAATTACACACTAGAAAATGGAGGATAATATTCGTCAAATTGCAATAACAGTACTTTTTGACCTAGTCAGAAGGAAGAAGTGTTTTGTTTCTTCTGGCAAACATTATGATGTTTGGTTAAATTTCTTTTTAATTAAACATGGTAATCGCTGACCCATAAAAATAATGAAATAGAAATGCTTTACTGACGTGAATATTGGAAACTTCTTAAATGTTTCTCTAAAGTGTTGTTGTCGTAAGTCGAACAAGCTGATTCTCTTCCTTATCGTAGCCATTTCAGCTGTCATAAGTGGTGCAACAGCTTGCTTAGCAGTAACAGCAATTTTTTTAAGTTGCAACCATTTCTCAGGAAGTTCCTGCAACATTTTAAAAGAAAGCCACTATGCTTAGTAGCGGAGAGAATGTTCGAAGACCTTGTAAATACCGATAATTCACCGATAATAATACAAATTGCTGGTGAATGAGTTGACTGGAATGTTAAGAAAAATGAATTTTTTTTTCCTTAGAAAATGAATAAGCATACACGAAGCAAGAAAGTTAATGTTTCACATACCTGAAGGAGTTCATATACGCGTGGCGGAAAGTCAACCCCATAAGTCTTCAGCAAATCTATCGTATCTTTAAGATGTTCCCACATTTCATCTGTATGCGGCTGTCTTTCTTTAATTTTATATAAAGTCCTAATAGTTTCTATCAATGAATCATAATCCATAGTTTCAGGATCTTTGGCAAACACTTTTCTAGCGTGCTTAATAAAGGCATCCAGTTCCGTTAATCTGGAATAATAATATGCATACATTATTCAAGTAAAATAAAATAACGTCATCATAGTACATAAATTATTTTAATACTATGGATACAAGCGAAATAAGAACGAGGCTTACTTGTGTTCAACATCGTTGGTGAGATATTGTTTAAGTACGTTACTCCATTTCTTCACAGTTTCAAGGAGTCCTTGTTTAAAAGGCTTTAGCTCAACACGTAGCCAATGGTTGACATTATTGTCTGTCTCTATATTCTGAAGTGTTTTGTGCAGGTCGTCATAATAATCAATCTGAAATAAAATTTTATCTCATATTAGGATTTAATCAAATATTAAATATATATTTTGTCAAGACCTCTTGAAACAATCCTCTTTTAAGAAAACGTATGGTAAATATAGTATTATTAGGAGGAAATTCGTTTTTTAAGAAGTTATGTAAATGAAATATAAAACCAAAACTATACAAAGAGAAACTAAATTATTCTTGAGCACACAATTGAGTTTTGGTTAAGTATTGTTTTTACTAAAATTTAAGCACTTTCAAGTCATAAATGGTTGATAAATATTATCAAACACCCTGCGAGACAAAATTAGCAACTCATTTCATATCACCGTGACTTAAATGTTTTCAAATGTATAAAAGAAAATTTTCTGTCAAGACACCCTAATATGATTTATAACGACTCAATGTATGTGAGGCTTCAGTTGCTGGCCATCCTGACTGTCCTTCGTGCTAGGTGACCCTTAGGGTGTCGAAGACTGAAAATCTCGCGAAAAGCTTGTACTAAAAAATATCATTTTTAAATGTCAGGGTGGATTTGTCTTGCGTGTAAAGACTCAAGTCCGCTAGATAAGTCGAGATGAGAAGTTCCTCCGTCTTCAAAAACCTCCCCAACCCCAATTACCATATCTTTTTCGGTGTTCTTGATGTCCTGAAACTGCAAAGATGGTGTCGGTTTGACTAAGCTATACTTGAATATTTCCCTACTGCTAGAAGTAACCCTCTGCCAGCTTCAAACAATTCTCCCCATTTCAAAAATTAGGGTTTTATGTATATAGTGGTAATATCGTCAAAGAGTAATTCATTTGATGTCAATAAGTGTAATCAACACATTTTATTTAAAATATTTTGTTCTGCTCCCTAGCCATTCATGGAGGTAGTGTCCAACCCCGTCCAACGACCCTTAGGGGCGGTAGAGGTAAAAAATGTGGGTCCAAGATGAGCATTCCCTAAATGCATTTGCTCACGATATCTCAGTTTTCAATTTTTTATCCAAAGCCGAAAAAAATTCTTATTCTAAAACTAAGTTTAACTCTTTATTCCTTTATAATACATCTTAAGTGAGACAAGTATTTATTCACATTCGAATTTTGGGTTACTAATCATATAAAAAAATGAAGGAAAATTGAAGTGATTTACCATCGGTTGTTTAAAGTTTTCTTAGTGAACGTTCATTTGTTTATCTAGAGTTCAAACCTGATTTTTAAACGCTTCCAGAGACGGACTTTTTTCTTTGAGTGCCTTAGAACCATCTTCCAAAACAACTCCAATTAACTCTTCCTCTTCTGGTGTTAGAGCGTGACCATACTTGAGGAATTGTTCCAGGAACTCTTGCCGATCATCAAGCCATAAATAGGAATGTTCTTGGAATTTATTTGCGTACTCAATACCCTTGGAGAGAATTTCAAAAATGTATCAAATGAAATTTTGGAAAATCAAGAAAAATATCTAGGATTGAAGCGTTTTACCTGATTTATTCCGAGTTGAGTCCTACATAAAATCTCAGTGGCGACATCACATAATGTTGCATTTGCCTCCACGTCTTCCTATAATGTAAGTGTAGTATTTCATTCGTTATTACAAGATTAGGTTAAAGGCGATTCTGATGGGGCAAACGTATCTGGACTGAGGACAATATAGAGGCCTTTCCAGACGGCACCAGACCTTTCCTCGGTAAGTATCTCTCGGACCCTTATAATCCTTTGAGGAGTCTCAGGTACATACGCCCATCGAAATCGTTTAAAGAACATTTTCCTACAATTCATTTACAGACTAAATTCATACACTACCATTTGAAGTAAATAAATTACTAATTTACAAATATTTGCAATAGTAAGAAAAATTTTATTACTAAATATTGTTTTGTTTCATATAAAACTTATCTATAACTTTACATTAATTATAAAGGATAAAAATAATTTATAGCGTTTATAAAATCTGTAAATAATTCTTCATTAGATCTATGTAAACTTCTCCAAATGTACTCAATCAAATAAGTTTCAAATTTGGTTGAGCACATTCTGCCAATTCTTCGTCTCAAATCTTTTTTGATTTTAGACCACTTTGCTTCAATGTTTTGAGTGTGAATGAAGCGACTAGTTGGATGTACAAAATTCTGTGAAACGGTTCACCGTATCCAGCAGCTTCCAATATCTGAGAGTTGTTATCTTTCCAACCATCTGATAATATTGTCGAACCGGGCTCGACGTTATCCAAAATAACATTTGTTAGAGTTCTTACATTTCTTTGTGGCACAATTTGTAAAAAAAAAACATTTCTTGGAATTCCTGTCAATCCCACCAAGAATCCATCTTATTTTCGTGATTCGTCCTGTATTGTATTTCCTTCTTCCGAATGCACTTTCATCAGTTTCTATGGTTCAGTTCTCTCCTCCCAATTTTGAACTGGTTTCTGTCAACCAAGCTGTGAGCAGTTTGCGGAATGCGTCTAGCAACTTCTGAGCTCTAGTGTTGCACAACCCCGTTTCCCTCATAAGAAATTATTTGGATATTTCAAAATCCAACCTACCCAAAGTAATGTGATTTTCTGGGTTGGACTTTTGTATTCGAAAAAAATGTGCCATCTCGAACAGAATCCTTCTTTAGGCAGTTCCTGTTATTACATCTTAAAATTGGATCTTTTGCTCTTCCTGTAACGACATTCATAAGATTTTACATACTTATAACGTCTATATATCAACAAACTTTTCAATATTATATATGACCGTTCATGGTCCATTTCTTTATTTTTCGTAATGTTTTCATTCAGTCTTCGTGAGCTATTCTCTAAACATTTACTATACTTCGTTACATGATGTAGACTTTCACAATCAGTTACAATCAATATTAAACAATAAACAAACAATCACTGTAAACAATCCTAAATAAAAATTTACGGTGTCCGATCTTAAATTTAAACTGTGGAATGCCTTTGTAGAGAAATTTTGTAGAAAAACATCTAATGATTTCTCATTGGTCGAAAACAATATTGGAAAAAAGAATCTAACGAAGTTTTAAATCAAAAAAGAATCTATTGGAAAAAGATCTAAAGAAGTTTTAAATCAAACTACATTATTCAAGATTAATTGTAACCGGCGTTACACGAGAGGTTTTGTTGTTGTTACTACCTTCTTCATAATTAATGTACACAAAAATATCACAAAACAAAGAATATCTCAAACATTTTGGAAGGTAGCGTGAAAAGAGTAAAGAAAAAAAAAATCCCTTCTTACATTAATTCACATCCTTATACTCGAAATGTTGAAAGACGTTCTTAACGAACCTCGACAATACATAATTTTCCAGTGACACGTATTTAGGTTTTTAGATAAAAAATATTCGTGAATTTATTAATCAATAATTTCATACTTAATGTAGAACTTAAAGTTCTACAAGACACTTTATTGACACGAACGAATTAAGACTGATCCTTAACTACAAAAAATATAAAAAATGATGGTATATAACTTATCATTAGATTGTTTTTCCACACGAAGCATATGTTCTTTGTTCTACTATCAACTTAAAATGAACTATAAACTGAATCAAACCGATTCGGTTCATATAATTTATGCACATAAACAAACTCTGCATAAATTCCATTTCACAGTGCTTACGATTGATCTCTTCAAAAGTTATCGTAAGACTGACTGCCTAACAAGTTTAAGTAAGAATAATTGTGTGTTGAAATTTGTCCCTTAAACTATTTCGATGGGGGTATATACCTGAAACTCCTCAAAGGATTATAAGGGTCCGAGAGATACTTACCGAGGAAAAGTCTTGGGTTGTCTGCAGAGGCTTTCCTACTGTTCTCAGCATAAGTACGTTTGCCCCTATTAGAATAGCTTTTAGCCCAAGAATAATAGCATAGTTGGATGTGATGTGCTCAAGAATGCGCAAATGAATAAGAACATGTGGAGTTTAGCACAATTCAATATAAAGCCGTAAATAAATAAAATATCTCTGCATTCTTACGAAACTTAGGCATTTTCATTTTAAAATTGTGACGATTATTGATTGGACAAAAGAATTAAGCCAAAATGAACCAAATATATTGTTTCATGGTGTGATTGCTAAACATTGTGTGATTTTTACAGGTTCTTCCCGAACTTACGATCGACTAAAGCAGCACAAATTTTGTGTTTAATTTGTGAATTGAAACTACAACTAAAACACAAGATAGGGCACTTCTTTATAAATTTTACTCAATTCTATTCGAAATAGCGAAGCTAAGATCTTGAGCTTTTCAACATTAGTAATTCATTTCTTTTTGCGCGAAAGAATAAGCGGCTAGTTTCTTGGCGTGCTTACATTGTTTGAGCATCATTGACGAATTTAATGAAATATGTATTTTATCATGTTTGTTGACAAACAAAACCAGGATATCTCCTTCTGAAAATAAAGCAAACTCAAGCTTTATAATCTCCCTAAATCATGTCTGATTGTATTATATCCAATCAACGATTCGTATGCTCATAATTTCATTGTGAGACAGTGATGTACGTAAGCACACGAGCATTGTTGAAAAAGCAAGCCAAATAATATTTTAAAAACTACGAATTACATTTCAATCAGTACAAAATTTGAATAAAAAAATACATTTTTTTCCGAATATAATAATTTTTCTTTTTCAGGAATTGCAATTGAAAATTAAATTTCATGTGTTGAATAAAACGTCAAAAATGAAAATGGTTGTTATTGAGGAACACACTGTTAAATAATGATACAACTCAATCAAAGTGAATCAAGAAATTCATTATTTGTTCAATAACTCCGACTGAAAACGATTCACAATACAAACTCGGTGAGTTGAATTCTAAAACTTCAAATGTTATATAATGTTCGTTGTAATTCTAAAACGAATATTAATTTACGTACCATGTAATGATCTGGAGGAGGAACATCAGATGTTCCTAGTTGGCTCGCTATCATATCCGACATCATGTCTGTATCTTCTCTTCCCCCTCCAGCCTCTTCGGATGTTGTTGCTTCTCCCTCGTCAAATTCATCTTCTTCCCCTTCACCTCCGATTTCTCCTTCGAATCGTCGAACCACTCCTTCTCCTCCCTCTTCATCTTTTCGTTGGACAGGAGCAGAGGGTGCTATTTCTCTCATTTCACCTCCTTCACCTTCCTCTTCCTTTTCCCTTGTCGCCAGTGCACTTTCACTTGCCTTTGGGGTCCCTTCAGCTACTGTTCCCCGTTCACTTTCGCTGGTCTTCGGGGGTTCTTCAGCTACTGTTCCCCGCTCACTTTCACTTTCCTTTTTCGGTTCCTCCGCTTCTCCTGGTTCTGCTGGTTTTTCCGCTGTTTCCTCCGGTGGTTCTCCTTCCTTCTTTTCTTCCTCTCCACCTCGAAGTCGAAGGGCTTTATTCCTAGATTCTTCTTCCTCGGTTTCCTCTAATAATCCTTCAGCTTGTCTTTCGAGCCAATATTCTACTTCAGGACTTTTTCTAACTCTTGGAATAAGCTTGGCCATGTCAAGAATATCGTTGAGTAAAGATTCCACAAGAGCGTAAAAGCCATTGGGGTCTTTTATTTCAAGACTGGGAACAAATACCATATCTGGTTCTCGAAGTTCAAAAGATATATTAAACAGAGGTCCCGTGCAGAGATCGTCATCTGTTCCTTCGATGAAGACAGAAAAGCTGAAATAACGAATCAAAGAAAATAATTCAATTTCTTTATGATGAAATTAAGAAAGGATAAATATTATTGTTACGTTCGGCACCCGTAAAATTGAAGACAAAATATCGAGCGTTCAATAGATGAATTCACTACGGGTATTATAATAATTTATGGATATGATAGTAAGTATAGTTTTCCCAAGTTTGTGCTTTGCGATAGAACGGTTACACTTTTCTCAGGAACAAAATTAAATTTTGTCCGAATTTTTCTAAAGATCGTGATTTTCATATTCATTTCTGAAATTTACTACTGCAAATAAATTAGAACATACGTTTATGTTATGGTTTCTACCCCCTCTCTTTCCTTTAGTCACCCAGAAGCAGTAGAGGAGTATAATATTTATGTATTGAGTAGCATCTGATGTGATCTGTACGACTAAAGTCGTACGAAGGCAAATAGCAAAAGAAGACTAGCTTCCCAAGAGAAAAATGGGCCGTTGAGCGCAGATTGTAACCATACAGATTAAATGATACTACTAATTCATGAAGTAAAGCTGGCGTGTCACACAAAATTAGTTGAAATATACACACAAAAAAGAAGTACTAAATTTCTGTAGTCATGTACGAAGTAATTATTTATGGAGAGAAAGTTTTGTACACAAGAAATATTGAAAATAGGAAAAAGGACTACCACTGACCTGCAGCTAATTGCACTCAGCAACCCTTGAGACACAACACTGTCGACATACGCTTCATATTCCTTCCACTTCTCATTAAATCTAGCTCTGCGCTCGGCTAATCGCATTTCCTAAATACAAATGTAAATAACATTTTTTCATGAAACATGAAAATAATACAAATACTGTATCATATATCATATTGATATTTTAATAAAATATATAATTTATTCTACTATTTCCCAAATTGTGACAACTACGATTATTTCAACATTCAAATGAAAATCCTGGAATCATTGCTTTTTATTTCTTTTGCTACCCATTGGACAACTATAAAATGTAATTTATTCTCAGAAGACGGTAAATTTGTTATTATGCACCATCTCGCTCCTGTATTCACAGCATCATCAAATTTGTTGATTCATTTCAAAATAAAAGACAATATCGTTACTCCGATCCGAATAGAAACAAATAAACATAATGTTTCGAGGTCAACGTAAACAAAGGTACTTAAGTTCTTCAATGTGTTCACATTGAAGCCTTCAAGCGCACAATACCACACGTTAAACAACAAAATAAAGCTAAAGGCACTGTTACAATACCATACGACGCAGGTGCAACCGACACAATAAAAATAATTGAAAAAAAAATCCAATTGAAATCTGTGTTCAGCTCTTGAAAACCCCTCAGAAGCCCTCGGATAAAATAAACGGTTCTTTATGTTGTACTCAATGAAATGAATATACGGGAAATTGTAAACCTTTCGAAGAATTATGAAAAAAAGGTTGAAACGAATGAGAAAAATAATAAACTAAAAAGAATACCGTACATAAGAGAATATACCAGAATAATGCCAAATATAAGAATATGATCATTTTGGATGAGACAATAAATAGTTAAGAGTGACCTGATAAAGCTCCATTAAACTAATTTTAATTGTTTATCATTCATAGTGCAGTAAACTATGATTATGCTTCCTAACTAATGAAATAATTTGTTTATTGTTTAATAATAAATTCTTCGGAAAAACTACCAGAATCAGAATAACTTAGAGAAAAGTTATTACTGAATACGTTAGAAGAAGTATTAAAGTATTATAACAAAATATTAGGGAAACAAATAATTTATGTTTGTGATAATTCAATAGGTATTAATGAATAATACAACTAATAACAGACTTAACTACTAGGTCAGATGAAGTCGGATTCAAGGACAGTAATGTTAGAGGATTAAGTGATACATAATTAATGATTAATTAATATTAATAATGTAGGTAATTATATTTGTGTAGAAGGTTACTATGACAGATTTTAGTTTAATGAACGGTAAAAATAGTTTCAATATATATTTGTGAAGGTGGTCGTGGAACCGTCATCTTGAAAAAAGATGGTTACGTCTCCATATCAGAATGAAAGTCAAAGCACAATGTGTGAATTGAGTGACGTTACCCCGATAAATATTTATGCACTTCTCAGGGTTTAATAAGCGAATGAAAGAGATCTATTCTTCTGTAGCAATTTTAACGTGGCGATTTTGATAGAGAATTCTGAAGAAAATGTGATATGAGAAGGGAGATTTCAATATTGCATGTTGTCTGGGAATGTTTGGATGGAAAACCTACGTATTCAGAAACGTTGAAAACTGACGTGAAAAAGTAAAATTCAGCAATAAGAGAAGAATAAGAGCCATTGTTGAAAATTAAATATTCAAAAATACTTTTAAGTCTTTAAAGAAAGAGTAAAATTATTATTTGTAAATTATCTGATAGTGATGTTAAATATCCGAGATTGCTTTAAAAAAATCTCGAGTACAGAGAGTAAAAAAATTTCATAGGGGCTTTCTAAGATATAATTGAAAATCATGTGAGGATGAAGAAAATAATGAATTGATGATGTCGGAATACGGCGATGGTGGGGTGATATTTTTAAGAGTGGTAGCATCCTCACATGGAGAACCAACGTACTCTGGTTCCTGTAAAGGTGCTGTTGGGAGACCAGAAAACGGACGTTATGTCTATTTCTGTATTCATATGGAATTGTGAAATATAATGGAAAGTAAATGTGGTAACATATTTAATATTGAATAAGTTAAAAATCTAGTATTTTTACTTGAAATGTATTGGGAGTATAGTTGGAAATACAATATGTAAAAATACACATGATTTACAGAAAGAATATTAATTCTCCTGAGAGAAATCCCGAAAGATGCAATCTTATATCAGTTCAGATGGTGCAAGAGTGCTAATTTATTATTCGTTGGTAAATTCTGTAATAAGCAAACTTCAGAGTCTAGAGAGTCGTAATCAATAAGTAATCAAATAAATATTAACCGAAAAGCTTTTACCCGTTGGAACCATTCTTAATTTCATGAAGATTAGATAAAACCCAAATCTGTTCATGATGCGAATGCCTGAAGTTAAAAGGAATAAGACAAGAAAGCTTAAGAAAGTCATTACTTTCTTAAGCTTTCTTGTCTTATTCCTTTTAACTGAGATTTTCGATGCATTGTGGTACTTTTTAGGTGATTTCAATTTTATAGAATGTGGAGGTAAAAATAAATCAAATACGCTCAAAATGTAATTAAATTACAGAGATCACGTAAAAATAAAATACTTAATTCCGTTTACCTCAGACTCTGTCAGTGGCGCAGGTTTCTCCTCTTCCTCTTCTTCACCATACTCCTCACCTTCCCCTTCTGGTACCATATAGACATCCCAGTCTGCGGTAAGAAGATCAGCGTTGCCTATATCACCTCCAACAACACTCTCTTTCTTCTTCTTCTTCTTTTTCTTCTTCTTCTTTTGTTCTTCCTCAACTTTCTCCTCTTCTTCTCTTTTCTCTTCTTTTTCTCCAGGCCATTCCATTCCGTAATAATTCATCAGATCTTCTTCCATTCCGTACTCTTCGTCATATTCTCCTGGTCTGACGGATCCTCTCGAAAATCTTCCTCTTCCTCTTCCTCCACCTCCTCTTCCTCTGCCACCTCTCCCTCCTCCTCGCCCACTACCTCTTCCTCCTTGACCTCCGCCTCTTCCTCCACCTCCAATAACTTCCCCAGTTTCTTGATCAGTTTCGTATATTTCTTCTTCGCTCATGTCTTCCTCGTTCCCGTCCTCCTCCTCCTCCTCCTCTTCATCACCCATATCGTATCCAGTTCCACCCAGCAATGTGTCCATAAGTTCTTCTCCCAGTTCTGATGGATTTGTGTCCGTAACAATCGATGGTGGGCCTTTCTTTATTTCTTTGCTTTCACGGACTGGAGGCTCGAAAGATTCTGTAGATTCTGAAGATTCCGTTTCGTACGATGATGACGACGACATGATCTCAGACGATAGAATAATTTCTTCTTCCTCTTCAGCAAGTATCTCTTTCTTCTTGTCTTTTTCTTTGTCAGACTCAGAATCCGACATTTCCATGTTCAAAAAGAGTTTATAATTCTGCTTCATAATTTTTCGAATCACTGTTGCAACCTCTCTCACTTCATTGTACCTACAAAAATTATGGGAAAAATATGTTTTGAAAATTCCGGAATGAGTGAAACAAGTCTCCTTTCTCCTCCCAAATTTCAGATAAATGAGATTCAATGCTTCAAAAATAATATGTAAATTTTAATGATTTAAAAAGAGATAAGAGTCAAAAAGATATCGGTAGTCATTCTTAAAGAGATGAATATAGTGTATGAAATAAAAGAAAGAAAAGAAAGGAAACTATGTAATATTAGAACAGGGTGATAATGATGTACAATATTTTTGTAATACACATATTACAACATCGGACAAATATACATTTAGGAGTTCACCTCTTTTCAACCCTCTCTCTGCGGTCGTCCAGACATATAGGATTTTCAGGTTTCCCATCTTTCCTTTCAAACAGAGGATTCTTACTCCAAGGTAGCATTAGCTCTGTAATCCGTAGTATGTTCCTTTGCGCTTGTTCCATGCGATGATGCAAACTCTCAAGTGCTGCGTGGATTACTCTGATACTTTCAAAGGCATCTACAGAAGAAATTTTTTTTTTAAAGGTGAACACGGCTTCATCGTTAATTAATCACAAATATCATTATTAAAATCACTAACTGATATGTCCCCATGTTTTTTCTACATTCATTCGATCAATTAATAAGTCAATGTCGTCTACTTCTTCAGAAACAAGATTAAATTCGGTAGGGTGGCTATTTTCACGAATTTGATTATACCTATTGAAAAATCACAATAACAATCAAAAAATTATTGCAAATTTGGACTATGCTTACCACAAAATTAAAAGTTATTTTATCACTCACCAGTATACTATCCTATGAAGATGAAAAATCCAGACACGGTAATTTCCTTCCCGTTCATAAACGAGCAACGCTTCAGGAGGAATATCCGTTTTGCCGGCAGTTTTCAAATACCGAACTTCCCTCAGGATAGCATGAAACTAATCGTTTTTACTTATTGTACATTCCAGCATAAACAACACATTCTATTGTTATGTTAAACTTACTTCCCGCGAAAAATTAAGAGACAATAGCCGCGTATCTTCCTCTCGTAAAAGAAGAGGTTTTTTTAAGTTTCTTGACACAATCCAAGGAACATCAGCTTTCCATTTAGAATACTCATGTATGTCAAAAGATGATAACAAGTCTAACATTTCATCTTTTTTATCTAGGACGTGATATGCATTAGAATTATTCATTATACTGGAAACAATAAAAACAATTCATTAATAATGCAGGAATAAATATTCAGTAGGACGAATTATCGAACATCCCTTAACATTTCACAGTTCTATTATCATTAAAAAAATCCTGAAACAATACATAATAAAGAATAAATAGTAGTCCTGTAAATTTAAACGTAAGTTTTAGACGAGATTTAAGGTGTTAAGCTGACATTTTGGGTAAAATATCATTTAGATGAATTAAATTAAGTACTCCAATATATTGCTTGAACTGTTTCTTCTGTGTCCAATAAAACATAAAAATTTCCATGTTCCTCTCATAATGGCATTCAAAGATCAAAACTTTTAAAAACATTGAAAATTTATGTTTTCAAATACGTTATCATGAATTCTCTTTTCTCTTCGCTCAAAATGCTTATAATATACAACACTCTCCACTACTTAAAAATCATTTCCTATTTTCTGTAAAGTGAAAAACAACTCATTTACGAGTCAAGAATGTTTTAATTTAAATACAAACTCAAGATGGGGATGATAAATTAAAATTAGACTGCAAGTTTTGGTACCGCGTTGGATATGTTATTACACGTACAATAAGGCGCATTTACGGCTACCATCCGTCTGGATTTCGCCAAATTTATCCTGGTTCGATAGACGTCCGGGGAGCATCCGGGAGGAGTCTTCTACACTGATCGTTCTACCAAAATAGGCCGAGTAGTCTCAGACTAGTCATTAAAATTGTTCGAAATTCGCATCCACCTCTGATCGCTAGTCGTGTTTTGCTAGGATGTAAGCGGCGTAACTGTTAAGTTCCTTAATGGTAATTGCTCTTAATTTTTCTTATCAATAGAGAGAAGAGTCTATTTAATTATAGTTCAAAAATAAGTGGTTCTAACAG
The DNA here is from genome assembly GCA_002313205.1 of Laupala kohalensis. Classification (NCBI taxonomy): domain Eukaryota; kingdom Metazoa; phylum Arthropoda; class Insecta; order Orthoptera; family Trigonidiidae; genus Laupala; species Laupala kohalensis. Next base: position 876,641 of record NNCF01126858.1, on the reverse strand, counting down.
TGAAAACAACTCTATTTGTTGTTCCATATTACTAAATGAATAAATAAGCCACGTTAAAATTTCAATCATTCAATATATTTCATTAATATTAAATTATTAAAAATTATTTTCACATGGTAATGTGAGGGATTGAAGCATTCAAATCTATGGTTGTTTGTCTCCATGTCCTCGATTTCTGATTTGCAGATGGTAACCCCAGATGTAATAAATTCTAAAATTTAAATCTGTAGATAATTCAACTCATCGTTGTGTTGTTTCCTTCCCCTTCTCTACATTGCAAATCCCTTTCGATTTAAAATTAATTCAGGACTTTTATAGTCCTAAAAATTATACAAATACATGAAAATAAACGTTGATGAACTTTGCTGACAGTTCAAATATATTACTTGAGGATCACGGTCAACCATCAGAATTGCATTATATGATGCTGCACGTGCTCTAAAAATTGCGTTTTCAATAATATTCTTTAACAAAAGAAAAATCTCCGAAAACAAATCGACTGCATCCTTAAAAACTGCATCCATTACGCAAGTAAAATGAAAACATATCAAAACATTTTCATTAGTATGCAGGATATAGTTTCTTGTATCACATTTCATGATAAATTATTGTTCTAAATATGAATAATTACATCAGAAAATATAGCTCTGGAATACGCATGATGTTAAAAAAAACTTGCTTGAAGGACGGGCAAACAACAATCCAGTGGAACTTATCAAAATACTGTGTTAAAGATAAATATTCACAAAATACCCACTCGAATTCACAATTCATGAATTGCACTGAGGGTTCAGTGATTCGCTTTTCCAGCTTCCGAACCCATATGATAGCTCCAGAGACAGGAGGTAAATAAGAGTCCAATTCCATATGGCCTCTTGCCATGTAATATTGGACATGTTCATCAAATATTTCCTAAACATATAAACATGTATAAGATTCCAATAGAAATGTTTTGCAGCAATTTACTTTATTAGAAAAATGCAGTGAAATCACTTCCAATGGGAATTTCCATCTATTTATCCTAGGAAAAACGCAGAAAAATCTGACATTGAGATGTTATAACAGTCATATACCAAGGTTGCATGTACCATCTCAAGAGATATACTATTAGAATAGATTGTCAAAATGACGGTCACTTCATAGTGAAAAATAGAAAAAAACATTCAAATACACAAGGATAAATTCCTTTCAGACAAAATCTCAATTACTGAAATATGTTCCTTTTTTAGAATGAAGAACTGGAATTGCTGAATTGTATTCAATAAATTGTTGTGAAGAGAAATTTCATTAAATAAAAAATATACCTTAACTAAATTAATGTCCTTATCATACATATCCAACATGACTGGCAATTTCGGATTAATTGCTTTTTCTATTATGGGGCGATCCATAAATGGTACTACGATACTCATGAGCTGGAAAAAAACATTTAAGTGAGTATGGTATATTAATATTTACGAACATATTTGAACATGATATATTAATATTTACAAAATTAAAAGCATTTGTATTTACCTTGAAAAGTCCTTGTATGTTCGGAATGTCATCAAAAGCATTTATAAATACAGATGATAGTATATTATCAAAATCTGTTACTTTGGCTTTAAACTTCCGGTAATCTTCCAGAAAAGAATCGTCATTTGCATCCAAAGGATTGTACTGGATATTTTGGAACGGTGCATACGCTTCCAAGAAGTCTTCTTGCAACTCTGCGACCCTCACACTGAGCATTTTTCCTATTAGTCCACCAATTTCTACTTTCTCCAGTTTCGTATAATCATCACCAGCAATAAATAACTCCTGTCAATCACAAGTCATAAGTGACTTACAATGATTCGTGCATTGTATGTTACAAAGCGAGAATGGAACTGGTCCCGAGCTGGAACATTTATTATTTGGATCTGAGTCATAATTCTATTAAATATTCATGAGTAATTCAATTAGAGAAAAGTGACGCGTGACACACTTCACCGTGACTTCTGTTACCGGTGATTTTCTAGCATTGAATTGCCGAGAGATTTGTTGCATTGTGACACCTCTATCCGCTGCTTACTAGACTCGAGGAACATGGACAAGCTAATATCAACAAGACGAAAATTCGAACCTTTCGAAAAATACTGTGTTAAAATTGCAGAAAAGAGAAAATGATATATCAAGAGATAACGCCCTTCTCTCCTGGTTATAAGCCGGGACAGCGAGGAAATATTTAGGGTGATGACTAGGTGATATTGATTGAACATTTTGAACGGAAGAGAATAATGCAGAGGAACATAGATTTATATAAATCCCTGGAATGACTGTGTCGGGAACAAGAGGTTAATTAGATAAAATAAAAATCATGTAAATCTTTTTACAATCCGCGATTATCAACATGTTCCCCATCCTCAACACGTTATTGGTCATGGCAGTCAAGCTGAAGCACAAGTCTCGTGAACTTCCGTGTACGACACCTGGCATGTTAAATGGCCATGGCCTGCACGACCTGAAAGACGAAGTGCCCATGCGCCGGGTATAAGATCGAGTTACGTTCAAATGCGCAAATATCGCGCGTGTAGCTCATCCTACGCTCGACTATCTATCACTCCGACGGCGAAGTATGACAACCTCAGTCACATACCATGCCGTTATCTTCCATTCGCCGTAGTGACAAGAGTGCTCTTTATTCAATATAATGGCTCCTTCTCATCCAATTGCTAATGGGTGTTACCCCCGAACAGGGATAGAAATTAATTTTTTTTCAATTGCATAGATTCTAAACGTTATTAACACTGTCATATCAATATAAACATTTAATCAAGTATTACATGTTATGCATTCTATTGAAACGGTATTGTAACTTATTTATAAAATAAAATCATCTGTTTGACAATTGTTCAAAAAATATTTTGGCTCAAGACGTATGACAAGTTCCTTGCAAATTCTAAATTCCGTGAGGAAGATTGATGTTCCGTGAAACATCCTTTGTGAACGTGCTCAAGATAGACACTCTGTGCTTTCACTATATATAAGGCAACGTTCAACCCGCACCAGCACTATTCTAGCAGGCGCGGTCCGGAACTACTAGTAGGCGTGCCGTGCACGAGCTCTAGTCTTCATCACAAGTGACATGCCGTCACTCTGGCGGGCGCGGTGCTCAAGCGCAGTCTTCGATATAAATGACATGCCGTCATTATAACCGATCGTCTACTCTTCAACAGTCAGTGTTCAGAGTGGCACTATGTCACTCGGCTGATCAACATTTCTTCGATGTTTTTTGGAGAGTAACTTATAAATGTTACTCCGCTACTACATAACTCTACTCATGGCATCGCCGAGAGGCTGACATATTTATTCATATCGTTCTCTAAGTTTCAGTTCATCTTCAAAGTATCAACACTTCTATCGTCGTCTGCTCTCCAAAAACCAGTCACAGCTGCCGAATGGAGACAACAAACTTCATTTACAAGACCATGAAAACCTGTAATCATGGCGCACTCAACAAACATGAAAATGTCTGTATTCGCTCTGTTAACTCACTTAAATCTTACGATCTGTGAGCTAACAATTGTTTATCTTTAAACAATTTAATATAACTTACGAGTTATTTACGATTCTAGTTTCAAGTATACTCTTATAGCACTTTTCATTATACGTCTTTACTTTGCTATATACAACCAGTTCATTTTTCTTTAGTTGGGGGTCAGGGAACAAAAACTTGTCCCTCAATCGAGACTATTCCCAGCATATGAAACATGGGTGGTCATATTTCAATTTTGTATTAATCAATCCTTACGTAATTCTGTATATTTATGGGAAGGGATTTAATGGGCATGTTTCTGTACAAACTAAGAATCGTTTGTGCTTGAAGGTAGTGATTTCTTTATGTAACTCTGCATAACTCGATATTTTGGGGAATTAGTTACACACACAACCAATAACAATCTTGTAAGCGGGGGAATCATTAATGTAATTCTGCTTATGTAGCTGTAAGAAAACTTAATGTATATTTGTGTTTATTTGAATGTAATAAATGTGTTTTTTTTGTGAATCCGATGCGTGCTTACAAGAATCCGCCTTTCTTTAATCTTTGATGCTTGTTGAAATATACAAGTCCCCCATATCCTCTCCTATGTTGGAACGAATGGCTAACAAATATGTAACCATTCTGAATGAATTCGTAACAATTATGTAAGTGCAGTTATTGATTATTTAGTAATTATAAATTAAAGAAATGCGTATAAAATAATTTATGTAGTGTGAACAATGATCATTAAAATTCTTTAAGATTGTCACAAAAATTACATTATAAAACTACATATTTCTGAAAACAGAAATACTTTAACTATTGCCGGTTCTCGGGAATTGATATTTGATTCCGATATTTTAAATACCGAAGAACCAGACCCATATGTAGATTACATCCGGGATTTTGGCATGAATAGAAGAATTGAACATCTATACAATAAAACTAATAACCCTCTCTGGTATCATTTATTCTTATATTAAACACCAATGTATTAAACTGAAACCTAGTTCACTTCAAATTCAACTCTGTGTAAGGGATCGTGAAAGTTTCGCTTGAATACGGTCGATGGTGAGTGAAACTTTTTCAACGGCACGTTTTCTTAAGTTTCCGGATGAAGATGATAAAGTAGTCTCCAAGGGAGACTGGTAGTGTGGGATTATTCTGCAGAGATGCAAAAAGCAATTTATTTAATTAGCGGTTGGAAACATTTACATTACTGATATTTTTATCAAACTTGTGGTACCAATTAGCTATGCTGGGTACGTAGCTTTTGAGTGAAGTTTAAGATTTTCTCCCCCTCAATGAAGCCTACGAAAAATATGGAATAGAAACAACCTATTTATATTTCACTATTACCTCAATAATCTTCAATCGTTCAATAAATTTATCCAATTCTCCAAATATAATTTCGTGATGAAAGTCCCACTCAACAGGTTCAATATCGCTGGTAAAATATGATGGCACTTTTTCCTTGAATTCTTCGTATGTATCCCTGTAACGGTGTATATATTTTCTTTTTTGTATCACATCAAATATACACATACTTCAAGATTTGGAAATCATGATGCATACTTAAAATGATTAACAGCGTCTATAACTTGGCGAAGTTGTACCAAGCTTTCCGCAAATTCGCCTTGAAATACTGATGAAGGATCCAGATATTTCTCTGCCTATAAAATAATCCCATCACATGTATTTCATTAAAATGTTCAAGGGATTAATATTCACTTGAAAATGCTTTTCAATTCAGGTACATACCCCCTCCATGACAAGGTTACATATCTGTCTCAAAAGATTAATAATTTTTGTAGTGCTACAGTAATAGCGGCTATGACTCCAAATCAGACAAATTGTTTCAAATAACGGGTCATAATACTTGGCAGACTTTTCGAAATCATCTCCTTCCAGGAAATGAACCCATTTTGCCAAAGGTTTCAAAAAAAGATTTATATCTCTGGCTTCTGCGAGAGCTAAAAATAATACACAAGAATGAGTTATGAATGATAACACTAAAATAATGTATACCTGAACTAAAAGTATAATAGACAGTAAGTGTATCCATGTGTGCCCGACCCGTGATATGCCAATAGCTTTGCAAGTTTGATATACAGGAGGGATCCAACAAGATAACGCATGGAATTTACGAATTTCCCAAGTACACCACGAAGAAATGTTTCAAAATTCGTTTTATATATTTTTATTGGACGTTATACGCATTTTTGTATTTTCTCGCTTCGTACAGAGACTTTGAAATGTGGCACCATTGTTCTCCAAGGTCCGTATGTGTACAGAACGATTTTTTCGAAATTCGATGTCGATTTTTCTTTATTTAATTTTTAAGCATTTTTAGTGTCAACAGTACAGCGTTGAAACCTTATGAAAAGGTCTGGAACTTCAATATTCAACTGATGTGTTCATTAAGGTAAGTCCAAGAGCACCACCTACCAAAATTTTCGAAACTCAATTTGGATTTCTTTTCTTATACATGTTAATGGTGATTTAGAAAAAACAGAAAAAATCAATACTTCCTGTACTCAGTAACTGAGTAATATGCGTCTTAGTTTAAAGAATAACGGAATATCATATTTAAACTGTCGATTATGTTACAACGCGCTTGGTTTGCATAGTTAGTATGAGAGTAATACGTTTGGTTATTACTTGTTAGTAATATCACATAATTGGATTGAATCAGTACTACGCAAACATCGAGCAAATATAGGATTATAANTGGTGACCAGAAAATCAGACCTGCACCTCAGAAATTTAGACAAAAATGTTCATTTTTGACATCATTTGGTATATTTTGGGCTTTTATCGCGCCGGTAAACTATAAATACCACTATAAAATATTTTTGGTTAGATATGAGTGTTTGATCACCTATGCAACTTTTATGATCAGTTAATTTTGACTTAAATTCACGAAAAGAAATAACAATCCGAAAATAACAATTTTTTTAATAGGAAACAATACAAAACGCAAGGAAAGTTAAAAACGTGACAAATAATTATATTTTATCAGTAAATATCTACACACAAAGGGACAATGTCATTTGGGTGCCTTATTCTGGGGTACCCTTTCGTATATATTCGTAAGAATAATAAATCAGACGAACAATCTTTCATATAAAGATGTATGTTTTGACAACACACACATCGCTTATCATCACAAACAATTAAATACTATTGTAATTGCATGGTATGAAAACGGTATCAATGAAGCATCAGTAGGACTTCATGATCTCAAGAAAGTGTGAATGGTGCTATATATATTTGACACGATTCTTTGATGAACATAATGCACAGTGGAATATACCTGCTATTACATTCCGAAATATGTATTTGAAACTGTCGAAGTATGCACTTTCCGTCAGTTCCAGAATGGAAGCCATCTTCTTCACCCGTGGGTCATGCAACTGATCGTAGATACATTCCATCTTTCTCACTCTATCCGTCCAGAACTCGATTTCTGAAATCAAAAATAGTCTTAAATAAAGACCAGCTAATCCGCTTATATTACTAATTTATTTAACACCAACCATCCGCAGGAGTGGGTTTCTGTTCTTTGTCTTTGAATAAATCTGCAGGATCTTCTTTCAATATTTCATTAATTTGCATTACCCACTTTATAATTATTCCCTCTATGGCTGTTTTCAACTCCATGTCGACCATATCTCCTTGACTGTTAGGAAAGAAAAGATAAGTATAGTATATTAAAATTGCAGATCTGACTTGTTTATGTGATATTATATACATACGATATAAAATAACAAATAAACACACGAACGATTTGAAGATTTAACATCAAATAGACATATTTTAAAACTAAATGATGTAGAATGAAACAAGAAACTTCCTTTAAATGAATAACATATCCAACAAATACACTGAAGGGAACATTCATTAACGATATTGTCTATGTGATTAGCTGAGCGCTGTACTTTTCTTTCGAGTTTTCACTCATTACACTGACTTTTTAAGAACGAAATACAGGATAGCGCCTCGAGGATGGATAAAATGTGTTTGGAACATTCATTCTTCAAAGGAGGTCGAGTTGCGACCCGCACCTATTTAATGGATTCGTATCTTCCAAATGAGCTTCGTCATTGACATGAGAGCTTTTTTTTTTATAATAATGGGCTAAATTGGTGGTCTCAATGTAAAATTGTTACCAGGACCAAACTTACAATGACAAATTGCAGTCATGCGGTCTACAAAAACTACAGATTAAAGAATTCTACATAATACTACAGATTAAAGAAAACTTTTAAAAATATGTTGAAACATCCAATAAATACGAATGAAATGTAAATTTGCAAAAGCACGCCAAGAAACTATGTTGAGTTTTTTTTTTTTGTGTGTGTGGGACATCGAGGTCATTAGAGCCCTTAAAAATTGTACAGGTAGGGAAAATGCAGTTACGCACTAAGGAGAGCCAACATGACTCTCCCCGCGCGTGGGACTCGTCAAATGACTCAAACATTCCCACTAAAAACCCTCCTGAATTAAAATATATCAAAACATACATCAAAACATTGAGGACAAAAAATGAGGAAAATGAAAGATACCCTAGCCCCAATAGCGTCGGGATCGAAAAGAACAAGAGGTGACCAAGGAAGGTCGGGGAAGAGAAAGGAAGGAGCCTAGCACAAGTAAGAGGAAGTATTGCCAGACTCAACTCGGGGCCCGTGTTTGCCAAACACGTACTTACTAGATGCAAGTCCCCTGGTGGGGGCTATGTTGAGTTTTTAAATTAAGTTTCATTAAAAGGATAAACATTTGGCACCTCTTGATCTCCGTGTATTTAGAAATACGGAAAACTCTTCCTACCCAATAGTATAATAACACAATAGGAATTTGAATTTGGAATTCGAGAACTTGTTTACAACAGACCAGGAGCGAAACGGAGTCCGACCCCGTGCGAACACACTAATTGTTTACTGACAGCAAGCCTTTTTCCTTCCTTGGAGTAGTGTAATGAAACACGGAAAATACTTTCATTCCGGAGCTTCGCAGACATTGTCTTTTTCAGAAGCAAAGAAGACATTATCTCCTGTAGTAATGATTGGTCAGATGGAAATAATTATTTAATGAACGAGCACGTCTCACTGACTCATCATTTATTATTAAACATATTTTGATAAACCAAAGTCTGTGTAAAGTGTAATGGTAATCAATCTTTCTTTGTCATAATCATTAAATATTGTTTTAAACCTCCTAATAATATCCCCAAAATACCTTTATAAAGTAATTTCTCTCAGCTGAATTTGATTTGGTTGTTAGTCTTGCCGAAGTAGGTCAATAATTCAATAATTTTTCACCTCACTCAGTAAAATGATTTATCAATATTTTGTTCTTAATTAGTGAATAGTTCTTATTATTTGAGTAGTTATTTAATAGAACATGATAAAATGATAAAATTAATTTCTACGTCAATTCAAAGATATCCAATCCACCAGTGTTATAATAGTTATCGATGTTAGAATCGTACAGTTAGAATAATCTCCATTATAACTCTATGGTTATGAATAAATAGATTATGCTTTATTGTAATATGGTCGAGTTTGGACACATTTTTTATTAAACTTGAAGTTGATTCCAACGGAACATCGATAACAAACACCATAAACATCATATGCATTAATATGCAAATGTCCCAGAAAATTGTAGTTCCTTTTCTGCCTATTGAAGGAGTAAATCGCACAAATGAATTATTGTACTTTGGAGTATTAAAAGATGTGTTGACGATTTCCTACTGTTTCATCCTTATCTTCTCATTTCCGAAATAACAACATTTACGAATTACATCAAGAACAGAAGCTACTTTACTCATTTATTTGAAAAGGGTATTACTTGACCTAAAAAAATGTCCTAATAAATGACCGCTCCGACATGTCTGACCATGCTGATAATTGAAGGGAATTGTATGTGAATTAAGTAATGATTATCATGTACTATTCATAACTATTCTGATCTCCTGAATTATTACATTGTTAATACTAAATATGAAACCCAGTGAAACTTGCCTACAAGTAGCAGATGGGGAAAGTAGTACTTGTCGTATTATTCAGGTCAATGAAAAACTGTTGGTAAAGTGCACGTTCATGTTATCGTACTAAACGTGAGTTACGTTCAATTTCCTTTTTATTAAGAAAGGTAATGACATAAGGGTAATCTTGCAATAACTCAGAGAAAGGTCTTCCTTGACCAGAGTATAATGTACCACGTCTTACCACTCTAGCTTTATATTAACTAGTTGTGTCAGTCAAAGGCGCTTGAGCTCATAAAATTATAATTTCCATAATTACTACTAGAGATTCTCTTCTCCACCTCTGACGAAGGCGATGACTACTTAGCTCCGGTATGGAAATATTTTCTGAGTTAGTTTTGCTGTAAGTCACAGCAAATAGTGTACATCTGCAAGGTACCGTGTCGAATGTGACCGTCATTTTCTGAAACACTAATGTCCTCCTCACACTGAGCAACCCCGAAACGTCGAGACGGATACTCGAGTATAACCAATTTGAATTGTGCGTGGATACGCTTCCCGTTGGACACTCGTGACTTTACACAGATAACACTAGAATATCTTCAGTCTGCCACTAGTCTTCAAAAAGATGAATGACTTAGATTGAAACACGGGCATTAGAATACGCTCTTTACTTCTATCTCTATTATATGTCTAGTTTCTGTGGATTAAAGTGTTTGCGTCTTCTCCATAATTACTGTAGGAAAGGAGAATACACTCAATTTAGCGTAATACAACAAAACGAATATTCCACCAACAATGTCACAGCTTAAACTAGACAAAATCATGCAATATGAATGCTCAAAATTCAACTAACGGCATCAGAAGTTCTTTAACAAATTATTTTGTCACCCCTCATTCACCTATTCCTGGACAATGTGGCAATTGCATTAAGAACATTTACATGAAGAATTCCGAAGTCAAATAATTATCAATAAATAAAAATTAGTCTATTAAAACAAGTAACTTACTTTTGTATGTTACTCATAGTTTTAATGTTATAAAGCTTTTTCGGCTGCATAGAAGCCATCGTCAGTAACATATACTGAATAATTAAGATGTAAGAACAGTATCGAAAGAAGTGTAAAAATTATTGAAATAAAGAAAAGAACAATGAAGAATGAATAGAAGAAAACAAATACAGAGTGAGCAAACAGACAAAATTACATACCTGATTATTGAGGAAATTTTTTTGGCAAGTGCGCAGAGCGCGTCGAACGGAGGTCATTATATGAAAAGTGAAGGAGGGTTGGAGAGGTGTGTGTGTGTGTGTAGGGGGGGGAGGGACTGTCTGAGATTTCCAGAAAGTAGAAATCATTAGTATTGAACGTAGATACATCAATTTAACGAGTATTTTATTGTTTACTTTATCACTATACCCTAATAACAGCATTTTCATGTCTTTCCCACAAGAGTAAATTTCAAATACCTTTCTATTATTTCCAATTCTGCTTCATACACGCGCTCTACTCCCATAGGCATGGGAAGAAGGATTTTACCACTGGCATTTCCCTTAGCCTCGTAAATAACACTTTTCAAATCACGGACGTGTCGAATGACATCGTCCGATATTACTTGAGGCCATCCTATATGATTTTTTGAATTCGACAAGAATGGCAGCCATCCCTGACAACATCATACGAAAATTATACATAAAAATACATATTTAATACTAAAAATAATTTCAAATTAGAGTTAATCTGTCCCACGACATGCCCCTAAGGTGTGTCCATGGGGTTCACGGAGATTACAACTCCGAATTACTAAACCTTCGGGCACTAGAGGGAAAAGATGTGCCCTGTATCTTGCTCCGCCTGGTTTTACCCCAAGACAGTAACGTACCTACAATAGACGGANAAGATGTGCCATGTACCCCAAGACAGTAACGTACCTACAATAGACGGAGGTCCGGCCCGGGTCCAATCCTCCAAGGGGCATTCAAATAAGTTACCAAAAATAATATAAATACGTAGAATTTAACTTAAATATACTATAATCTTATAATAACACTAAAATAACTAATAGGTGATCTTATTAAATACAATCCCGAATTCAATTCCCAATTCTATTAAGCAATCTTTTAATTCAGCATACAAGCGCGTTGATGAGTTGCTGAAAAAAACGGAGACTCTAAAAGAATCCCGCTCAAAAGGCCTTATAAGGACGCTACTATCCTAGGATCGACCCGGTACTCATTTACAGCAGGCTGAGTAGGTCAAGGAGTTAGTCTGGACGTAGAGGTATGGGGAAAAATCACGCCAGGAATCGTTTCCCAGCCGTCTAGACATCAATTCAGCGCTCTACGAACACTGAAAGAGACATGTAACTTATGAAACGCATGTTATCTATTCGTCAATAACTGAAATTAATTTTCCATAACATACATAAATAAATATAGTATATAATTATAAATCACTATATATTTTCTCTGTTTCTCTGTATTTTAACTCTTGCGACGTAACCGAAAAGTTCCGAGTAGATAGGGCGGCGTGGGGCAAAAATTTGATACTTGCGCGTTGTTCGTAGTGTTAACCTCCATAGACGCTATCTGATCTCGTGTAATGTTATCTCTGATGTCCGTTGGAATGTTACTTCGGAATTCATAAAAGGGACAGAAATAATGAAGTAAGTCTATTTTCCACTGATTTGATATATTAATTATTATTGTTAACAATAATTATTATTATTACTTCAGTGTCGCAACATAATCTTTCTTTTAAAATACTATATAATCACAACGTTCTTGAGTACGTATATTTAACAGCACTATGATGTGCTAATTTCTGCTTTAGCATTACTAGGTAATTGAAAATTACTGGTGTATTCGGCCGCCACGAAAAATTATCACTGCAATGGGTCAAATATTAACACCGCAATGGAACAAATGTCAGAATGCGATACTGGCTGTTCCTCTCGCACACTGAGTTTTCTTTCATTTTCTTCCATCTTTTTATATCAGTAATTGATAGATACTTATTAAAGATAAACATTTAAAGTGTTTATAGATACAGCCATACATGCAACGTATCTGCCTAATCTCGATATTTTCATTTCTTATCTGAATCTGCACATCTTAACTGAATCTTCTCATTGAGACCTTTCTAAGACCTTAGACTAGACTATTAGTAAGAAAACTAGACGAACTAACTAAACTAGAAAACAGCACGAACTAGACTAGGACTAAGAAAAAAAACACGAACGAGTCTGTTTCCAATCAAAATCGTATTACAAATCCTCGTCAAAGAAGTGACCGTACTTTTCCTTTTCTGAGGGTTCGCTTCCCATTATTCAGCTTTGCATTAATAACTATACGACTAAATCACAAAAAGGATAACAAATATGTTTTTCACTATTCTGTGCAAATCAAGTATAACTGTATTAATTTGTTATTGTGAAAATCCTTTTATCAGTCAGTGGGGGAAATATCCGCGGTATTACGGTAAAGATTGACATAGCGGGAAAACATGTTTCTAATTAGGAAGAATGAAATGCAAAGTAAAGGTTAAAAGGTTATTGTTTTCTTGGGAACAGAAATGATAAAGCGAAAAATACTATCAATTTACAGTTTTATTTGAGTTATTCAATAGTTTTCGAGCTTCGTGCGTGTGAAAAACTGGAAAGTGCGACTCTTGGCCCCATGCTACCCAAGATTCAACAAAAACTGCTCAGGACATCGTGTCGAAGAAGGTTCCAAGCCGAGAGAATAATAATAAAATTTAAGCACTAGGTAAAAGAGGCAAACAACTCACAAATTTATGTTTGTTAACAGATTTCTTTTGCATACAATTTAGTGAAAAATTTATATTATATATATACTGTCTCNTATATATATATATATATATATATATATATATATATATATATATATAACAAATCAATAAAACAAAGCTAGTTAGTAGGTAATAATAAAAAGGTAACGATAACATTCACACTTGAGATATAAGATCAAATTTTTAAAATTTGAAATGTTGATTAAGATGAAGAAGCACTTGTTCTTTATTTTTAATTTCAACCTCCTCCCAACAATATTTTCCGATTAAACATGCATAACTCTTTGTCATGAACATTCCTTTCATGAACAAATTCATATAGGTAATATCTCATAATAATTATTAATGTGTTTATTTATTCTGTATTTTGTAAAAGGAGATCCAACGCTAAGGTCATGACCTAATGTCATCAAAAGGGGGCATCGACAGAAATGACCTGCCCCTCAAACACTTCTTCCCTTAAACTTGTCAAAACATAAATTTGTGGACTACATTTAATTCAATATCAATAAGAATTTATTCTATCTAAATAAGAATTGTTAGTATACCTTGGCATATTTTTACAATATACTTTCCAAAACGGTTCTTACCTGATCGAAAATAACCGATATTTCTTCCAGTGGTTCGCAGGAGACATCACCAAAGATTAACAATTCAGAATAATTATCTTTAGCTATAGGTTCCTTCATTCTTCTAATAAAATACGATGCTTTCGACTTCAAATTCGGAGGAAACCCCAAGTATGGAATCATTTGTCCAGCAGGTGTTAAACATATTACTAGAGCATGTATCTCAGAATCTCTAAAAAATTTGTAGACTATATCCTAAAAAAACGAGGTGAAATTAACTTTAGGAATTATAGAATACTATACACTTGTCAGAGAAAAACGTGGCAGAAGCAGCTGCCTGCCTCCTCATTTACCGTTATGGAATCGGTCTCAACCCTTAATTGGACTGAGTCAATTAAAATATAAACTTTCATACCATGTTTCCTCATAAGACGTATAAGAAATAAAATGGTCTTTCAAAAAAGGTTTGGTACTTTTCTCTTTCTCCCCAAAAATTCATATATATGTTATTCCCCACCCATGTATGTGCACATTTGCCAGCGTTCCAAAACTTGCACCAAGAAATCAGTTAATCTGACTATCTACCTTTTAACCTGACAAATTCTGTGTTGTTTGCGAATGTTCTTTATTTCGCAGACCCTATTCTACACAACTGCTATAACGTTGTAGGTGGAGGTGAATTTCAACCCCACAGAATCTTTGTCGTTGCATCGAACAGGCGGGTAGGACAGCACTTTTTTCCTTTAAAGACCCGTTTACACGGAGCAAGCTGCCTAGCAGGTAACCTGCCCACAAAATCTGTTTACACAGGGTAAGTAACCTGCTTGGCAGTTTGCCTTTAAATTACGACGAGTGTGCTCGTCGGTCATATGTTCGAGTGAAATGAGTAGGGGTCGATATTTATTACGTGAGCCATCACACGAATCATGTGAACTGCTTCTGGACGAGTTGGAAAAACGAAATCATGGACTAGGGAGTAACTGCAACACTCATGACCCGTCGCCGCAATTAATGAATAATTAAATTAATTTTTCGGATATTTTAGATATTAAAAATTGCATTAAAATTCTACCCAAAATGTTACTATACGATACTACGAAAAATTATTAACACAGAATTCACATTCTGAATATGAGCACTGTAGTTCACTGGCTGATCAAAACATTAGAAACATGGAAAATGGAGGTTAAAAGAAATTAATAACACAAATTAGGAACGAAATTCACACGAACAATTATGCACCTAACCTCACATGCTGCTTTGGGGTGAGAAAGGTTACTTGCCTCAAATCTACTCTCCGAGGCAAGTAACCTGCCTCATGAAATTACAGGCAGCTTGCCTCATTTTTGAGGCAGGTTCCGTGTACACAGGGCAGGTAACATGTCTTGCAGCTTACCGAGCAGGTTACCTGCCAGGCAGCTTGCCCCGTGTAAACAGGTCTTCAACGAGAACGGCAATGGTCAGTACACTGCCCCGTGGCCAAGCATTTTCGTGTTGGAGGAGAGCGTCAAGCATTTATTTTCAGCAAATGAGCATTACTTGCCCATATGCGACAGCTAACTGCTTGTGAATGTCGGCCACGGTCAGAAATATAGACTATCTTCGTACATATGCAAATGTGAATGTCGATTGACTATATTTATGGACGTACGGAGAACATCAAACAAGACGTCTATCGAATTTTTCCTTCAAATTAAATAAATTTTTTTTTAAACAATTAAAACGTTATTATTAAATAGAACGTCTATTACGTTGTTTATTTATTTTAAATGTTATCGAATTACATGTATAGATTAGTTATACATTAAAATGTATGTCGAATGAAATGTACCTCGCAAGTAAATGTTTACATTAAAGATTCCAGTTGATGAGTAACTTCGTATACTGTACGGTATATGTGAGCACGAGGATTAGGGAAAGGTCAGAATCAAGTTTTGCGCAGAGTTTATATTATCCCTACTGAGAAATAACATAGTATTGATGGTTGTTATCTTACCTTGTAGTCGTCGTTGCTCAGTAGCTTCTCCCATTTTTCCGTTTTCATCTTAAATGTCCGAAACAAATAATCGAACAGGTACTTTAATCGAGGATCCTTCTCTATATCTTCTTCCTCCCCCTCCTCCTCCTCTTTTTGGCCATCAGCACCTTCCGCAGGAGGTGAATCACCCATACTTTTACTGAGTTATTTGTTTTCTCGGTTTTAAAATCACCTCGATACTGCGGGTACAAAAATTAATCACTATAAGAAACATCAAGTGATCTCGCCGTCATTATTTGAAATAAAATATGATAATTGTTAAGAAAATATGACAAACTCATCTTAGACAGTTCGTACATTTTAAATCAAAGTACATTTTTAATCAGTCAGTAAAAACTATACAATCCAGAATGATCCATAATTCTGCACCTTCGTCAGTGGTCGTTAAGATGAAAAATCGTAGTATTTAATACCACGTCCTCGATGTTTGCCATAATTCCTGACACTTATCGTGAGTTGTGACAAGATCATTTTCTCAACCATCAACAAAGGTCATTAATATTGATAAATTATCTAAATATTGTTAGTTTTTTATTTACAGTGAGCAATTCCGATCAAGGGCCCTAAGACCGAAGCGGATTTAACATTTCAGGACACTGCTACGATAAGGAATAGTTAGCTACCAGTTATAACATTAATAAAATGCTAATAAATTTGTATATAATAAAATAAAAAAATTATTTTACTAGTACATATTATTGTCAAACTATAGATCACTCGGAAAATATTTTGTATTAATCGGAACTGTAAAAACAAGTCTAAATTCAAGGTTAAATATTACAATCGTTATAGTCTCGTTCCAGGACAGAAACCTTTATAGTTTGGAAAAATCCTTAACCGACACGCCTCATGTGCCGAACGAAACGGATTAAATTTTATTTTATTTTTTCTTTTCTTACGCGTAGCACCTCTCAAGAATACGCCACATGAAATTTCGTCGATATTTTTTACATTATCTCTGTCCAAAGGCGTTAGACTGTTTGATGGTAGCAATTTTTCTATGTGAGAGTAGAAGTAGGATCGGAAACTTTTGAACGTCAGTGGGCTGTCGTAGTCTACGAATGATCGCATAAGTTCCGTTGTCGCCAGTCTCTTGATACAGTCTAGTATATCTCGGATATGGAGTTCATTTTTGTGACTCGAAAAGTTTGTCTGAATTTGAGGTCTTGTCAGAATTAGTGGTAACGCATGTAATTCAGTTACTCGTATAGTTTGAGTGATGTTTTTGTTCTTGTATAAGTCTTATATATGTTTTTGTTCTTGTACAAGAAGAGGCGTACGTCCTTAACGGGCTGATGTGCGATTTGTACAATTCTATTTTTCATTTTAGTCGGCAATTTGCTTATAGTTAGTAGTGGTCGGAGGAGTCTTATTCTGTGTTGGGGTTTTTATTTTTATAGTTTTCACGTGTTTTTTTCACATCTGAAATGATCCCTTAATATTAGTTATGTTTACTGTGGACATGGATAGATTAGCATACTGTGGACTGAAGACAATGCACTTACACAACTTATCTCGTCCGTGGCGCATAAGTCGGGGCAACAATTGAGCTACATGAGGCTCTTTCCAAGCCATTTTCTCGCGACTATTCACCGAAGCACGCGAAAGTGAAGAGAATCTAGATGAGACGCGCAGGCGATTCATAAATGCTTACGCGAAAAGGATAGCTTCTCCAGATGCGGGATGAAAATGGATCTTGAAATGAGTCAGGTAGCTCACTTGTTATAATAGTACTTGCCGATAATGCGAAATGCCAAAATTAAATCATAAATTTAATCTTTTTTTAAATATAAAATAATTCCTTTTGTATCTAATTGTAATACCCATAAAATTAAATATTTTTAATTGTTTCGGAAACTAAACTAAATATATCCTTTAAAATCTTATCTTAATGATTCAATAATTAAATAATGATCCAAATGACAAGTATCAAAGTACACAACAAGTATAAAATCTATGACCACTCTACATTACCTCACAACTTCACAATTTCTTGCAAATACAATTCTTTAGGTAAAAGAATGAAGCAGCAGCATCGTCTGACAATCTCCAATGATCCAATACCAAGAGCAAATTAACCAAAGCAAGTTATAGGTGTCGTTATCAATAAACGAAATACAAAGTAAACTTCTGGTTACATGTGGAAATTTTCACATAAAATTAATGTGAGAAAAACATTCTAATTGGATTCATTAATATCCACAAATACTCTTCAGTAAACATGTTAGGCATTTGTTAATGTAACTTCCAAAAGTAACCAAGAGTAACAAAATAAGTCAAGGAAATTCCATGATCCACTCAGGGGCTGAGTATTATTATTATATATAGTTAGCTGAGTATTGTTTATTAAATTAAAATATAGTTATTATTTAATATCGATAACTGGTCATAATTTGGAATACAAATTAGAGTTATGATAAGGCTATATTTCGCCATATAAGTGACATGTTTACGGGAACTAAATTTGAGAGTGAATTGGCAGCATCTATTAAGTATAATATATTAAAATAAACTATTTCAAAATAAATCAAAATTAAGGACTCTGTAAGTTGCTAATTGATATTTAAAGAAAAATATTATCATATTTCCTCAATATAACGTTATTTGAAAATTAGAGAGAAATTATAATAAGATCGGAAGGGGCGACCGAAATAACACGCACACATATATGCTTCAAACCTTATACTACCTATCAGGTAATAATTATATGAAAGTGGGTGATTTAATTTTGAAAAAGTTTGCCTTACGTCGATGTACATCATGAAACATACAAAATACTTCAAAAGTAATCGAATATCATCCTAGATCGATTTTCGTCTTGATAGACATCTGCAAGGCACAAATTAATAAATGAAAATAATAAGATCAACGGAAATATTTTATCCAAAATGTTCCAAACTCCCCAATAGTCCCGCGAAGGTAACGTGGGCCTACTAAACTGGAGAAAAATATTCCATTATCTCATTGAATTTGTAAATGGAAAAGAACTAAAAAGAGTATATTTGTCATACAAGCAGTGCTCGGTCACCTAGACATTTATTTATATAATTTATATTTATTTATATAAGGAAAGAATGTGGGAATGTGAGCGATAATATAAACTGAAGCTTAAAAAATAAGATCAATATTTTTATCATACATACACATAAGACTCAGTGGTTGAACCTTGTGTGTATACAGAATAATTTTCATTTCAATATATTCCTGAACACGAAAAACACACACACTAATATTTTAAAAAATGAAAATTTTGCTGCGTCTGGAGAAAATTATTTATGAAGACTCGGGGATAAGTAATGGCAACAATTTTTGTTGAGGGTGGAGGTCAGAAATAAGACATAAATTACGTTATTGGAGGAGGTAAATTTAGTGGAAACTCTACGTAATGTGAAATTCAATTTTTTTAACAATTCAAAAAAGTTTCGAGATAATCCAATTTATGTGCTATGAAAATGGTTCCCATAGGGTCAACTTTTCTCGAGAAACCGAGTATTCAATATCCACACGGATCGCAAACCTTTCTCAGCAATCTACCTTCACAATATCAGGAGTGTGTTACCCAATAGACTGAACTCAACTCACACAGCATTTGGTCGTTCCATTATTCCTTCCAGTAATTTCCCAAACTATGGCTTTGACACTACTAGCATTTTCGAATGTTTTACTCGTTTTTTCCCACCCCTCCTCTAGGATGCTACGGATGACTTACCCCCTCCATATTCCTTGTTAGATAGTATGCAATACCAAATTTCGATGATATTGCTCCAGGCGTGCGTGCCTGAGTTATTCCGGAACAAACACTAATATACTTAAACGTGTATTCATTTTTACATGTTTTATAGCGAGACCACCTTTTCTCATTTATTGATCTCAAAACATATTGAACAAATTTCCTGGAGTAAGGACAAGTTTACTACTAACTGTTTCGAAATTATCTTAAGTGCAATAACTCTTCTATTCATACAAGGAGCTGAAGTTTTGGCTGAAGTTTTACGGCCGGTTGCCACCTGACGCCAAGGTTGTTCTTCTCGTGGAGACATGTGGGTGCCGCCGTTGACCCTAACGGGTTCTTCCGCCCCTTCAGTACGTCCCAACCAAGGCGCAGAGCTCTGTCCGCAGCCTCCACTTCGACTACTTCGAAAAAGCCTGCGGCAGGGGTTTGTTATCTAAGTATCCTTCTCGAGCCTTGTTGGTCCGCGGGATGTATTTAATTTCCCTCCTACCCGGCGTATCTGCTGAGCGTTCCCGTATCCGCCACCTGGGGACGCGTTCCCAAGGGATTAGGCTCCCCCGGGTCCGTAACGAGATGATGCCCTTTATACCTCCAGCCGAAGGACCCACAAAATGCATATCAATTCTAGAAACAAAGAACGCCCTATTAAAAATGGAATATCATAAGGTCATCGGCCCCGACCAGATACCAGGTGATATGTGGAAGAAATTGAATGATACTACATTATCCTTGCTCACTAAGCTCTTCAATGGCATCCTCGCAGAAGGCAAGATTCCTGAATCTTCGCGTAATAGTACCTTATGCTCAATATATAAACAAAAAAGGAGACATTGCTCAGTGTAGCAACTCTAGGGGAATAAAGCTCACATCACATACGCTAAAGATGTTCGAAAGAATTATCGCTTCCCACATAAATCTTTGCTCCCGTATAACTGAAAACCAATACGGCTTCACATCTGGAAAATCGACTATTGACGTCATAAAGACAATTAGAATTATGATGGAAAAACATCGTGCGAACAAAGAAAATCTGCACCTCTTATTCATAGATCTAGAAAAGGTGTTTGACAGAGTACCTAGAAAACTGGTGTGGTAGTCACTGAGAGCCCAAAACATTCCCGAATACTACATAACCCTAGTCCAAGATATGTAAAAGGATACCAAAACCCGCATAAAAAACCCTGCTGGCCTCAGTGATGCGTTCCACGTAGAAGTAGGAGTTCATCAAGGATCAGCTCTAAGTCCACTAATATTTAACCTTTGTATGGATTACATCACACAGGACACACAAAAGGCTTCAGAGTATACTCTAAGCGGACGATATAGTCCTAATATCCAAAAGCGCAATAAACCTGCAAGAAACATTTAGTAGATGGGTAACACAAATAGAGAACCATAGACTACGTATAAGTCGGAGTAAAACCGAATACATGGGGTGTGACTATGGAGAGGTGACAGAAACGGGTTGTGCTGTGTATATAGACAACTGTGCGTTGCCCAAGTGGACAACTTCAAGTATTTAGGCTCTGTGCTCACCCATTGGCGGAGACGTAGATGAAGATGTCAACCACAGAATTAAGGCGGCATAGCTCAAATGGAGATCGTTACCCGGTGACATCTGCGACCGAAAAATGCCCATACGAGTAAAAGGGAAAGTGTACAAAACTGTAATACGAACAGTTATGACATATGGGGCAGAGTGCTGGACCCTTAAGAAAGTACATGAGCAACAACTACATGTAAACGAGATGAAAATGCTCAGATGGGCAGGAGGAGTGACCCGACTGGACAAAGTGCGAAATGAGTATGTCAGGGGATCGTTTAAGGTAGCACCCCTTGTCGGGAAAGTAAAAGGAAGACGACTCCGCTGGTATGGCCATATCCTGAGACGCGATGACGATCACGCTGTGAAAAAGGCAGTAAAGATCACCGACCGACCCCGAGGAAGAGGACGACCGCCCACCAACTGGTGGTAAAGAATGTAGAAATGGATCCAGCGCAAAAACCTGAATATACAGACAAGTCAAAATAGAACTCTCTGGCGCAGACGTACAAGGAGACCCGACCCCAGATGAAGTGGGAAGAGGGTTGGATAAAGAGGAAAGAAAGTAGTTTTTCGACGTTTGACTTAACAACCCTGAAATACAAATAAAAAGGGTTGATATCTCTATAAGATCGTGAAATATAGCGAAAGAAGTATACCATGTAGTTACCACTGACGACAAACTTGTCTACCCTCAACTCACACAAATAACGAAATATCAAAAAACCCAAAAATGCTTTTCTGTGTATATGAATTAACGACATTTAAAACAAAAAACCGAGAAAATACCTTACCTTTTTATAAGGCACTAGCTGATTACCCGGCGTTGTCCAGGATTTTTCATATACGAATCTCCTTTTGTTCAGGAAAAAAATCTCTATTGTAAGATAAAAATACTTTTACCTACTGTTTTTAAAAAAATATAGGTACAGCGCCCTAATTTTACAAATTCACAATAATACAAATTGAATACAAAACAATTGTATACACCATTTTTTGTCCGTGAGAGAAACAAATCAATCGAAACGCCACCAAGTATCTTAGCTCATCACTTGATCCTTAGTTAGGGGTATTTAACCCCCATATGTGCTGAACTTGTACTTATACAATATCATGTTACTGCTTATCTGCAAGGTCTCGAAATCCATGGATTAAACCCGTTTTTTCGATCAAAGATTTTTACATGACTCTCCCTTCCCACTTCATCCATGTGGTTTCTAAGGCTGTTTAACCCCCAATGTTGTTAACCCTCAATGGTGGCCCAACTCTGACATATCGGAAGTTCCTCTGTTCATCTCCGCACCTCAAGTAGAACCCACTCGCCGGGAGCTGTACCGGTCTAATTTTCGCTTCCGAGACAATGGAGGCAACGCGGCTGTACCGTTGCGTTAAAACGCTTGTCAATCTTCTACGAATGGTAAAACTATTTGTCCAAAATTTACGATTTAAATAAGTTTTTTTTTGTTAAAAAGTTTTGGTTGAAACTTGAATTTTCAATCTTTAATCAATGCAGGCAGTAAATTATTAATGCGTCAGTCATTTAAGACAAGGCCTCAAATATTTGCACGGCTTTTTACCCATTAAAAAGTTAATATCAAAAATTCCAGAATTTTTTTATTGAGCAACCTTTATGCACAAAAGTCGAGTAGATGACCCTATTAGTTCATGGAATGTACAAATAATAACCAATCTTGCTGTTGGCGCGAACAATAACAACATGAAATAATATCTGCCCCATCTCACTCGTTAAAATATCAAATATCGAAAAACCCAACGACCGATTTCTAGAGGTTTTATCTTAATTGTCCATGTTGGCAAATTCATATTCTTTCCCTCCTCCTAAATATTTTTCTTTACAAGCCATCTGAAAGTTATCAGAACTCTTCGTTAACTCGAACCAGCTCGTGTCTCATTTCTAACACGATGTGAAGTGAATCTTCTTTTTAATTTCTTTCTTCAAATCAACAAGAACTTTTTTGATAGTTCAAGACATAAATAGTTCTTTTTAATTTTTTGATAGTTCAAGACATAAATACATAATACGTTTTACTTATTTCCTACAATAATAAACAACATAAAGGCCATATTCTCTATTTATGTGACACGTTTTCCTGTGCATATTTCCCAATTTTTTGTGAGACAGACTTCAAAAACTACTATATTTATGAAGACTGGATAAGAAATATTGTCATTATACTACATTGTCCTGATATTTAAAAGGAAATTGAAATGTGTGACATAACATCCCACCAGCATATTTAAGACCAGCTTAGCAAGGAAGAAGAAAAAATCAGGGGCAGATGCTTCCGCAGATACAAATTGATGGTACACAAATACTGCGTTCTTCCTTAGCAGTGTTGTATTGTCCCTGCAGTAAATGTATTATTATTATTATTATTATTATTCAGTAATGTCAAGATATAATTAGTGCTCTTGTTAAAGACTTATTAATACTTTAAATATTGACTATAAAATTTGAGTATCAACACTAAAAAAATGAATTTATGGGATGACCGTGGCATGGAAAGCAGAAAAAGTAACCGATAAAATCTTAAAGGCCTCTTACGAAATAATTGCAAGTAAAGAGCAAAGTATTTTTAATATTGATGAAATACAAGAACAGAAAAGCAATTAAAATTGGCTATTAATTAGTAGATGTGGAACTTCACTCCAATGACTGGTGACTATCAAGCTTTCTGATATGTTCCCCAGTGTTCAGTTGCGTTACGTAAGACGGACAATCCACTGAACTTATTATCTACGATCCTATAATGCTACCAATAACATTGTTTTCAAACATATAACTTGAAAGTGAAACAAAAAGCAATGAATTCAGAATCTTAATTGTATGCTTTGATTTTTAAGTGGTTACATGTGTAAAATGTATTTTCCTTCTGTCTGGATTTTGAAACAACTACTTACTTCGTAATTACTTACACATTTGCATCTAATACTGGTAAGTGAATATATTTTTGTATGTTTTCTTCGTGGTATATAATTTTTTACATTAACACAATTTTTTTTCACTTTATTTTAATCTTAATATATTTAATACATCATCTGAAAAATGTATAACTACATTAATATTATTCCTTTCCTTTGGGACTATCTTGTGTGCAACAGTGTCATTACAAGGTGTCTATTTGTTTTTATGTCTTCTCTTCTTTTTTGCCTTTGTGCTGCGTCACTTTGCTGTATAGAAGTACAATTCCTTCCCCGCTCCGAATAGGCGGACGCAGACCTCCTGTTTTTTTTCTATTGTAGTTTTATTCTTCTTTATTATATGCGTCACGTAATAACCCAGTTTCTGTTATATATTCTAGATGTCTTTCAAACAAATTTCTTCCTTTTATTAATTTTATCTTGTCATGTGTTAGAAATATTCCTTTATGTTTTAGGTAGTTATAATATTTTGCTCTTTCTTTGCCGTATAATTCACACTCCCACAGTACATGGTTTGTTGTTTCACTCCCATTTCCACATATACAGGAACCTGAGTTGTTGCGTCCTATCCAATTCATTGTGAAAATTTCCATGTCCTGTCCAGATCTCCATTACATAATGGTTTGTTTTTGATCCATTTTTTTGTTTCTTTTTACGTATGTTAAGTCTCTGATGTACTCAAATGTCTGTCTTCCTTACTGCTTTTTTTCCATCGTGTTTGTCACTCACGAAGAAGTTCCACTGTTAATTGATTTACCATTTCTTTTATACTTCCTTGTAATTCTTCTTCATTAACTTAAACTCCATGTCCTTTTCGTAGTAGTCGCCTGAAAATTAGCTTTTGTATGTATAGGTCTATTGGCATCACCCCTGTTAGTACTTCCAGTGCGTCCGTTGATAATGTGCTGTAGCATCCTGTATTCTGTCGTATGCATAGTCTCTGTGTCCGTCTTAAAAGTTGTTCATACTTTTGATACACAATTATTTTCCCCCATATACTGCTGCCATATAATAAGATTGGTCTAATTGGCCTTATACAGTCGTAATACTTCTTTTCCTCCTATGTTAAATTTATTTAACCCCATCCTTACCAAACTATAATGTAGAAACTTGACTCTGTCTACGGCATACTGGATACTCGTAAGTTCTCAGTTATTATTTTTCCAAGATGTCTCTGGCTTTTTACAACTTCAATTTTTATGCCTTTCATTTTTATTATTGGAACTCCTCTGTTCTTTACTGAATATCCTGTCCAAATACAAATGAAATTTAATATCGCAGAAGTAGAGAAATATAGAAACTAACATGTTTTCGGATATTTTGTAAGAACCTCGGGCAAGGTTGCGCAAAATGAGTTAGTCCGTTATAAAATAAAATATATCGAGATTAATGATTCATAAACATAGGTGACAATCATGGCCTACTTGATTATACTACTGAACACTACTGAATAACGCGAGTAAAGCAATATATAAAGGTTAAGATCAAGTAGGTCGTGGTGTAAATACATAAAAACAACTAACGCTCAAATCAAAGAAATTAGAATTTGACTCCATGGTGAAAATAAATTTTGCTTTTGTACATTCAGTGTGTTTTCATGATTCCTCACATAAATATACTAGAAAATGTTTTTTACCTGGAGGTAAACGAACTTACGACTAAGGGAAACTGAGAAAGAAAATAACTCAAATGTGTTATTTAAGTTGTTACTTAAATGAATGTTATGGATAAAAAGCAAATTATTGTATTTTCAAGAAACTGGCTAATAGCTGCTTCATCAGTTGTAATTGCTAGGACATTAACAGCTCCTTTTGAACGAGTGAAAATTATTCTTCAAACCCAAACGATATCACCACAAGTTGAAATAATAGGCGCTAGACGATATAAAGGCTTCTTGGATTGTGTGAAGAGACTTTATAGTGCGGACGGATTTCTGACATTTTGGCGTGGAAATGGAATAAACCTTATGAGACAACTTCCTTCCTCTTCGTTCACTTTTGCTTTCAACGATCTCTTCAAAGACAATATATTTTTTAGAAATAAAGAAATGAAGTTGCCGTTTTGGAATCGTCTTGGCAAACACATGTTGTGTGGAGCGCTCGCTGGTATTGCCACCATGACAATAATGCAACCAATAAGTTTATGCCAAACGCTTGTCACTGCGGACTTTGGTTCAGGACCAGCAGAGAGGAATTTCTCCGGTCCTTTGGATTGTTTTAGAGCTGTTTATTTAAGAGGAGGAATTCGCGCATATTACACTGGCTATTTGTTTAGTGTTTTAGGAATGTCCATGTACCGCAGTGTTTATTTTGGACTTTTCGCAACTTGTAAGCATTACTTTGAAGTGTATTCGGGATCTAGACCATCATTCTACATAGCATGGCCTATGGCACAGGTAAGAGCAAAGGCATATTGTTTATTTTTTTAATTTCTTTCATCTCGCTATTGCAAAAGATATCTTGGGCTCTATTTTAGTTTTCGCTCACCCACATGAAGGAACTTTTAACGAATTTCAACCTTTTGTAACTGAATCCTAATGAAAAGAGAACTTAAAGAGTAAATATCGAACGTGGCTCTTGAAGTAAGGTCCGATTCCAGTAATCATAGGATTGACTGAGAAAACGGTTGAAACCTAAATTCAGAGCGGTTGCCCTGTAACACTAAGTTGTACGCGGGAGTGAAATTAATCTCGAATTCTGAACAATTCCTGAGTCTTTCAGGTTGTAAGGGGATGCAGTCTATTAGGGAATTATGCCTTTTTGGATTTACGAGAAGTACGAGATGGTTTGAGAAAAAAAGTTTTGCAAAATTAGCCGCGAATGTACAGTCAGTGACGAATACAATACACATGAAACTTCCGTTCTCCTGTTATTGTAATCGTTTAGTGAAATCACATTTTGATATCTTGAACCATTTCGAATTCTGGTAAATGTATTAAGTGATCATATTCGTAAAGTTGCGATACTTACATGAACTACTTTTTCAGATTTTTACTCTTCTAGCGAGTATGATAAGTTACCCGTTTGACACGATATCGCGAAATCAACAAATCATATCCCTCTCATCTCCGCAGTCCGTATCGACGGGACCGCTCAGAACTGCGAGAGAAATAATACGCGCTGATGGTTTTCGAGGTGTTTATAGAGGAATTGCAGTAAACGCTCTGAGAACAATTGGAGGCACACTGATAATCGTAGCATACGATGAAATGCAATATAGATTTTTTACTCCCGAGAAAGCGAAATCATTCGTGGTACTGGCTCATCATCAAATGGAGGATACAATAAGAAAATCATATGCTCCAAGGACTAAATGAGATTTATGCGAAAAATATTTCCCATGGATTCACGGAATGTTATTTTTCTTGTCGGCAAAGAAAAACAGGTATGGTGATGACAATTTTGAAATTTTTCTACTCACATTCTTTCATTAATAAGACTAAGGCTACGTCTCCACTTGTTGATTTTCACGCTTTTGAGAAGATTTTACCTGACAAAGAATGTAGCGACTCATTTGCCGTAAATGTCTGCAAAACGTCGTGTAGTAGCTCTTTCTTATAGAATAGTGATATCGCAAGCATTGTCTTCTCATTCGTTGCAGCGCTTATTCCAAGAAATTGCTTATACTAGACAAACATTTAACTTTTTAAATAAGAGTATTTTACATTTATTTAAGAATATTTCAAATCTGCTCGAAAAATTATAAAAAAAAGATAGTACACATCTTCCGGAAGACCCAGCGTGCGGTAACAATTGATCACGTTCTATTTTCTGGCAGTACGATTGAATGTATGTTATCTGGAGCAGGAATTATTTGCTACTGGAGCTGCTTCCACGTGCGTTTTTCCCATTTGTTAGCAGTGATAATCTGCTCGAAACAGCAGTGGAAATCAGTAAGAGAAGCCGTAGCCTATGTGTTTTATTTAGCAAACCTCTTGTTATTATTATAACGTCGGGGTAATCAACTTTTAGTAGAGCTTAAGAAATGTCGATAATCTGAAATTTATCTGCGTGTTCTTTAGTAAAAGAATCCCCTCCAAAATAAATAAATTAAAATGACAGAAAGGAAAATAACTACAAATAAACTAACTACAAAGTAAAAATAAAGTCAAAATAAATGTGAAAAGGCACTGACTAGTTTAACTGAGCGTTGACTGGTGTCAAACTTGAAAATACACAACATTTATACATCTTGATCCTTGAGTCATGTAGTCAGCTATAATAATTTATGAAAAATGGCTTATGAGTTCCTTCACAAAACCTGAATGTATATTAAAGCAGTAATCTGCTAACTCACAAATTTTGTGGAGTAATCTCACTTGTAGTTCTTTCCTCAGAGTTATTGGGCTCCCAAATTCCTGTCACCACAAAGAATACACACGATAATTTGTAACACTTTGATTCTTGTGATGTTGGAAGTTCAACTACGTTTAGTTCTTGCTACGACGGGTTGATAGTTCATTCGTACACGTCACCATCTGATTGTATAATTAACACTTCAACAAAAAACTTGCTTACACAGATATATTGCATTTATAAACTTGTAAGTTATATTCAAAGTTACGAATGTCATCGAGGACAGACTATAAGCGTTGGCACTCGTCGAAGGTCGGAATTAATTGTCACTTTGGTGTGGTCTGCTCACACAGTTATAAATTTTGATATTCCACGAATTGTGCGATTATATAGATTAAATAAACTATAGTACAGCTAAACGCTGAATAGGCTCTGGCTAAGTGCAGTCTAACTGGTCGGCGGCGGAGTGAGCGTGTGACTTTATAGTGAGTAAGAGAGAGCGACTCGACACTAGTGAACACTAGCACGTCGCGCACGAGAGTGATGTTCTCGTCTTCCTAACAAGTTCTTGTTCCCTTGGTTACTTCGTATTTTGGAATTGGTTGGATAACTGAATTGTCACTTGTTTTTAAGTTTCTATAGTTTCTGTTGATATAGATCGTACGTCACTTAGAGATACATTATTATTAGTATTTCATTTGTTTGCTTCTAGAAATAATCCTGAATATGGAGGAATATGAAAGTATGTGCATTCATTTGTTAACTACTAGAAGGTTATTCTATTCACTTGTCTATAAATAGAATATGTAGCAGTCTGCTACAATAATAATATGCACATTGGCTTCTGACATATAAGGACATAAACAACTTGTATTGATTAAAATACATGCTATTGACGGAGTCAGCATGGCTCAGTTGGTAGAGCTGGCTGGACGGTCGTTGTTCGATCCCCGGTGAGGTGAGGATTTTTCATCACATCTCAACATCCAGACTGACTCCCTGGTCTACTCAGCCTGTTGTAAAATGAGTACAAGGGTTTATCCTTGGGTCAAACCGGTGGGAGCGTGATGCTGACCACATCTCATCCTTCTAATGCCGAAGTCAAGTAATTGCGGAGCGAACCCCTTGGGCACCTGTTCAGGGATAGTTTGAGTTTTGACATGTTTACTTTACTAACATCCACATCATGTGCCAATGCACCACTGAAACATACTCAAGGAATTAGAAAAAAATTATTAAAATAGAAACGTAATTTCCAAAAGCATTCATAAGAATTTGCACCCCTATTCTATTCAATTTTCCATTGAACTGCATTTTAGTGTTGAGGTGGAAGTAAACTTTGTCACAGCTGAGTTAGCTACCGCTCTTTTATTCATTTCGAGTTCTATCAAAGGATATTTCTTCCTGTCACTCCCACAACGTAAATGGAAAGATCTAACAATTAGCTCACACTCCGGTGACATCCTTCTGAACCTGCCTCTCTGGCAGACTTAGGGTCAGTATCTCCACTTCTCACAACACCGAAGAAAGTTATTTTGTCTCGTCTCGTCATCCAGAGGTTGGATTGGCAATATGTCATCAAGAGACCTGTAAAGGATAGCCACTGAGACATCTGAAAAGATACAGAGGTAGATGTCAGATGTTATTAATGTATATGTGTGACCCCCTCCATTTTCCCCTTCCCATCCGCACGCTGAGTTCGAGGTTCACTACTCCGTAATATTTGAAATCTGCTCTGAAAATAAAAAAGTAAACATCTTCCGGAGAACCCAGGGTGCTGTAACAATTGAACACGTTCTGGCAGTACGATCGAATGAAACCCAAGATTTTTCCAGTTTTCCATGAGTACGTTGATGAGATTGATGGGATGTTGCAGGAGAAAATACCATTTTTGTACTCTATGTTGTTATGATAAGTTTACCAACACGGATATGTATGAATTTAATTTTCCTGAATTACTCTTAATTTGTATAATAATAGCGAGATTTTATTGTTGGGTTTCAGCAGGTTTTTTTCTGATGTCAATCGACAAAAGTCACCTGCAATTGGTCAGGTGATGCTCTCTGCCTTTTCAATAATTTTTCCAAAACTTACGTATTTTCCTTCAGATTGCAATCTAATATTTAGGTGATTCAAATCACCATTTATTAAAACTTTAATTTGTTTTCATATTTTTATTTATTAAAACTTCAGAGAGGATTAAAGTTCATGTCTTCCTTTTCTTTATTTTTTTATAAATATATATAAATTCTTTGTCGCATGAATTTGACCATTTTATAATACTTATTGGTTGTTCCTTATGAAAAGATTGTTCATTTACGTTTAATTAATAAAAAATAAAATTAATTAATATCTCGTTAATGTTGCAGTCTATTTACACAGTTTACAAAGATCTCATGTAATAACAAATGTATTAATGTAACATGTTATTTCAGGTATTGAATACATATACTGTCAAGTAAGAGGATCGTGACTGAATAAAACTTCAAAACTGATGAACCGAAGAGTTCATCGGCTAAATAGGCTCACCAAAAGAATTTTGCTTCTAAGAGAAAAGGAGAAAAACTCTACCGAACAGGTTTATTCATCTGCTTCGGAAACAGAGTAAAGAGGAACAGGAAGTCGATGAAGTTCATGAGTTTCCAGTCGGAAAAAAATTCTCAAGAAGACATGCTGTGCCTTCGACTCGTCATAAAAGCATCTAGATTCAACGATCACTTCCGAGACTTATCATTGCGGTAAATGATACAAGACATGAGAAAGTCAGTTTCCACACAATGGAAGATATGCTCCGACATAAATTTCTCGCAAACTTAATGAACTCGATCAACGGATCAATGATAGGGAATAGATGTATAATTACTGCGAGTAGGAAAAGTCACAGAACGATATAAATTAGAAGGAAATGTCAAAGTCAATTAGATCGCAACTATTCATATGATTCTTTTTGTTCCAGTTTCGAAATCTGAGCTAATCTTTTAAGCTAGCAAACAAGCTATTTAGACGGAATTTATTTTTTTCAATTTAATTTTACCAGTCCTTTTGTATAAAAATGTAAGTTAAAAAGATAACATTTGTAATTGTTGTATCGTATTTTTACATCCAGTTTCCAGGCACGATAAAAAAACGTACATTTGGATATTTCTACGTTCACGAAATTGATTTTGCACGATTTACTTCCATTTATTTTGTATAGGGTTTTTCATATACATTTTCTTAATGGATTTTCTTCACAGAAAGATAGAAATGTAGAAAAGTTTAATGAAAAATGGCATGAAGGAACTTGTGCCTTCAAAATGAAATAAATCGTGGTTTAACATTATTTTATTTGACTTATTTATTTACAATTGAAAAATCTTACCATGATTCATTAAAAGTCATCAGAAAGGCGCACCATGAAGACCACGTCATTACCTACCTATTATT
The DNA here is from genome assembly GCA_002313205.1 of Laupala kohalensis. NCBI lineage: Eukaryota > Metazoa > Arthropoda > Insecta > Orthoptera > Trigonidiidae > Laupala > Laupala kohalensis. The sequence goes on along the minus strand of NNCF01126858.1, from coordinate 844,794 downwards.
CAAGTGAGAAAAGTAATGAATAGTCCCGTGGCTAAAATACTTACTTCTTTTTTTTTCTTTTTTTTTTTGAGAAAGTAAGATAGAAGAAGAGCAAAACTTCATTACTATTTTAATCCTCTGTTTATTCGATCAACCGTTTATTAAATGTAATTAATTATATAACACATAGAAAATTAAAAAATTGCTTTAGAGATAAAGTGATGTCACCACAAATTATAAGTAATTTTTGAGGGGGTGGAACCACAGCCGTCTGGCAACATATCGGGAAATAAATTTAAAAAATAATTCTAAAAATAAGGAGCAAAACATTTAATAATTTTATTTCAGTTATTGTGCTTATTTTTTGCAGGAAGAGACAGAGTAGCGAAGTAATACAAATGAAACAAATTTTTACTATTTATTCGCCCTAGCCAGCCTGACGAAATATGTGCGATTTGTGTGTTAGTCATGTGTGTGTTTTTATTTTTGTAGTATTCGTACTTGGGAAATGTAGCGTGCTATATCTACATGGGGCGATAGGAGGTAGGAGTTGGGTGGTAGACTATTGTTAGTAGGTAGATGGGTTTACCAACAACTTGGACCACGTAGAGGTGTTAGGCTCGGTCCGCACATAGCGTTGCCAACAGCCTTTACGTCGGATCAGCAACGCAGCCTTCAAACTTTTCACCTGTACGCACACTACTGCTGCTACCGCACCGAGCTGTAAGCAGAGGCGAGACTGCTGCGTAGTCGCGGCTCTAAGGAGTGCACTTCATTTCAACCGGTGATTTAGTTCCCTGAAGGGAGTAGAACAAAATTAAAATTTATCGCAAGTAAAGAACATTTATGTCGGAGAGCAACGGTGTTCATCAAAATAATATTGTAATTAATTTTCAACCCATTATGTATTATTTAATATAGATGAATGTAAGTGTTCCAGCTTATTGACATTAAAAAATTTTCCCATGAGGGAAAATTATAAATGAAAATTTTGGAGAAGTGTATTTAAAGTTTTACAAGGAACCTCTGAAATAAATTATTTGATTGGACCAAAGTAATGAAATGAAAAATGTCGCAGTTTTTTTTTATTTTATACATTCAAATCAACTGAATTTGATTACTAATGTTTTACATTCTAGAAACACAGTTAACTAACTTTAGTTTTCTTAACGTTTTACCATTAATTCTTATATGATTAAATTGCAACAATATAAATAATTGGATGATATTTTAAAGTTATTTGTAATATTATTTGGAATACAGACTTCTGAAATAAAAAGATCCGTTTCATTCATTCCGAAACGTGTTAAGATTTTAAAGGATGACAAATTATTTCAAAGAGTACATTTGAAATAAGTAATATTATTTTAACAATAACATTATTTACGTTCTCTTTTTTCAATATTTATTTGCATAATACACAGTGATTGATGCCTTCTGTAAAAACATATCTTGTTTCAAAATGTATTTTTAAGGAATTTTTAAGTCCTTGGTAGGAGTAGTTTGTAACAGTAAGGGTCGGTCTTACAAACAGCGTTGCCAACGGTGGGTACGACGGATCGAAACCGACGCAGCATGTACATTTAAATGCGGCTATCTGCACATTCAGCGTTGCGATTTTTCACCGCCCGTTGGTCATTTCTACTGTCGTCCTGCTGCGTTGGGTACGGGTTGCACGTCGTGAAGAAATGAGGATTTAACACAGTATCTTAACGGCATAGTCCGCTCATTTGCAGACATGCCGCGCGGTGCCGCGCGACCTTGAGCGTGGCCATCCGGACCTCCTTTCACGAAAGCTGTGCCTTGAATAGGTGCCTAGACATTTAAACCTATCAGAATGAAAGAACAAGAGTGGAGAAGCCCGCCTAATCAAATGCTTTTTGATTCATCAGGGACGTAATTGAATGTTTGATTTCATTATTATTAAATAAACAATTTCGTAATTTTGTCAAATTCGATGGAGACAATTTTCTGGCTTTAAAGAATTTACCTTATAGGTCCTTAACATTTTGTAGTAAATTAATTAAGAATGAATGAGAAACACGCTGTTTCTTAACATTATTTAAATGTTTAATTATTTTTCTTAAAAAATAAATTTATTGATTTACCTGTGCTATATATTTTTGTCTTCAAAGAAGACTTTTTCCCCCTGGAAGAAATAATCCCAAATTTGAAAAATCTATTTCTTCAAAAAAAAATAAATCAGATCCTAAAGATAAATGGTTGGACTAAATTTGACAAAATTATACGTATTTCAATTACCAAATTCTGAGATGTTATATACGTGAACGAGTTAATTCCTTTTTTAATCATTACGTTGACAATATCTCTGCGAGACATTGTTGCTATAATTCCTTACAAATATATTTTGAAACAAGATAAAACTTTTTAATGTCAATAAGTTGGAACATTTACGTTCATCTATATTAAATAACACATTTGTAGACCGAGCCTAAGAGTTAGGGAGGTGAATGGAAGGAGGGTTCGCTTTTCAATACAGGGCAGCACACTACTGCCATGACGATGATGTTTAGTAGTAAAAGTACGTTTACACTTGTATATGCCTACATGTATGAACGACGTGTCTCTGATATATGTGAATTTGTATAAGCTAGTGCCATACAGTTATTCTTTGACAAGTCATGCACCTCAGACAAATCCTGATACATTTTGCATGAGCTTTATTCAGGATATACATATTATATTAACTAGTTGAGTTTAGATTAGATTATTTCTTTAGTAGGTTAGTATATCAGTTTTTCTTTTCGATACTGGAGACTAGAGAGGAGCCCGAACTCTCTCTGAAATCTGTCCAGCGAACCTATTCAAAAGAGAAGGGCGCTCGCATACGCAAAGTTGACTGTGGAGAGGGTAACATCCGGTGTGATATCGTGTTTAATATTTATATTTTTAAACATAATTGATGTAAAACTGAAGGCTAGTATTATTTATAGCAAAATAATTACAATAAAATATTGCGGTAACCATGTGAATCTTAGCTTTTACAAACAATTCATACAAAGCTTTGATTCTTTCGACAATTAATAATGATTTAATTGAAATTCTATAAATGTTTTTCAACTTAATAACAAAAATCGATAATAATTTGATAACGAAGTTTTTGAGAAGGGATTTTTATTTTAGTGAAAAATTCAATATATTATTCGCGTAAAAAAAAAGGATTATATTTTTAAATTTGCAGTAAAAGTACTACGTGATACAATACTCTACATCGTTATTCATATTATATGCACTTTCAAACAGCTATCTTCATCATGGAGACTCTTCAACAACTCTAGTCTCCCATGATCAATGGTCCATGGAGACTCCATGATCTCTCTTGTCTTCATGCCATGATCTTCAAGTAGCCAACGATCAACAGCATTCCAATCGGCAAAAAGTGGAACTATTCGAATACTACAATTTGGGCACCAAACCATGAAGTAAAATAACAGGAGGGGAAACTCGACCAGTTGCACGACTCCACCTTGAGGGGCACTTTACCCGTAGTTTGACGTCTAGTAGGAGTTCATCTAACTACTTTTCTATTAGTTATAGTATATCTTCGATAGAGGTACTGTTGCAGGAAGTTGTGTTACCCATTCTGTCATCAACATCATCAACTCCCCCTACATGGTGCCACCCTACTTTCCCCTCCTATTGTAATATTACTTCATGATACAGCTATCTTGCGCTTGCTTTGAGGCTCTACAGTCTACACTATCATAGTTCAATTTCTCACCTAAGCACCACCGACATCCTCAACAAGAGTTCTATCGCGATATGGGAAGGCCGCATACATTCAATAACCATTATCAAGTAGGTCGTGCTTAAGATCATAAATGTTTTCCAACTACACTGTTTACGAAGTATTAGTGGAATGTTTAAATGTGAACAAAAAATAAAACAACAAGTAGAATTGAGCGGAGATAATACGCAGAAGAAAGTAACTCAATAGCTTTTATAAAAGAACATGTTTCATTACAATTATAACATTTTTACACTCAAACAATGGGTTTTTTCCATAATCTGTAAATAATGGTGCCTAGATGAGTGATGGTTTTACGTATTGTCAAATGGTAATAACATAAAATGGGTATGTCGATAAGGAAAGGTATAAATTGAATATTTATGTATCAAGATATATTTTCCAACAAAATGTCTCAAAAGCTAACAAGAAAAGAATAGTTCGAGAAGTGTGAATGAGGAAATTGATAATTTCACTAGAGTTTCCGGAGTGCAATCAGCGAATCATCTTAAAATAAATGCGAAATGACTAAATATGTTAAATTTTATCGGACAGTGTGTGTGTAGAAAGACTTGAGAGGTACAATGAATGGATACAATGGACAGTACAAACCAGTTTACTGTATTTGTTCGAAATTGGTTTATAGCCGCATCTGCCGTGGCTATAGCAAGAACAACAACGGCTCCTCTGGAACGAGTGAAAATAATTTTACAAACAAAAGGTTTGTCGACGCAGTTTGACGAACTTCAGATAGAACCATATAGAAATGCAGGAGATGCATTTAAACGTATTTACAGTGAGCAAGGATTTTGGAGTTTCTGGCGTGGCAATGCTGTTAATCTATACCGGCACTTCCCTTCTGCTGCATTCAGTTTCGCTTTTAACGATTATTTTAAAGCCCATTTTATAGGAAGCAAAGATACCAAAATGGTTCGTATGTGGAAACATTTGCTCTGTGGAGCACTTGCTGGAGTGATGACCATTACGATAATGAGCCCTGTCGTTTTGTGTCAGACGCTTATTACGACCGATATAGGGACACATACCACTGAGAGGAGATATACTGGATTAACCCATTGTCTCAAAAACGTTTATTCAATGGGAGGAGTGCGTGCCTTGTACACTGGTTACACTACAGGTATTATTGGAATGTCTTTGTATCGCAGTGTCTACTTCGGACTATACGCAACTTTTAAAGAACACTTCGAAGAAGGACACGGTGCCCGAGCTCCTTTCTTAGTTGCGTGGTCAACAGCTCAGGTACTGTTCAATCCATATTTATACTGACACATTTGCAAACCAAAACCTAGGTTAACACAATCCTCGTGCAAATGAAACAATCAATTCTAAAAGAATTAATTAAATATTAACCTATTCTGTGTCCTTTGAAGATGATATGTGAATGAATTAAAAAGTGACAATCGGAATGTGTGTCTATATGACAGACAATCCAAGCAATTTTTAATTAGCTGACATATTTATTCACGAAATGTAATTGCCTTACGTATTTCCCTTTACCATTTCTTCCGTCGGTTTTTTTCCCAACGTTATCTTCATGTACGCTTTTTTAATAGAACATAACATGTATTCAATGTTTCCTTGCAATAAATGTAACAATGTGGCATTAAAATGAGTATGTAACAATGTGACTGTTCGTTAAATATTCCTATGTTTTGACATTTATCAGTTTCCATCAGACATCATGTTCCTGCGTCTATACCTCTAATGCGGATGTAAAGACGCGTTTACATTATGTAGCAATCTACTATATAGCAGGGGTGCCCACAAGGGGGAGGGTCGTGACGCGAAGAAGTGACAACAGATACCTGTCTCTATCTTGCAAATGGTACGGTTACACAACAGACGACCGATCTAGAAAACAGCATTGCACTGAAGATTTATTGCTTTCCCTTCAGAGTATTAGATTACTGTGCGTGATCAGGGTCGGAGCTCAATTTTGTATCTCGTCTTTTTTCCTATGTATCGCCGTTCGGGAGCCTGCGTGGTATTGTTATAGCGCTTTACCCGATTTGTGAGGAAATTTTCACTGTGTTTGCAATAGTTTTTGCGACTCTTAGATATAAGTGGATAGAACTTTGCCAAAAAATATTTAAAATTAATGTAATAATCAAAATATCTTAAGTGATGCGCAACGGTACTGGATCTTCTAAGCCGTAGTCTGAGAAAGCGTCAAGCGCTGGTCAAGCGTTACTGCGTGCGGGTTTTAAGGTGTATATGAGGGACATTATCTCGTGAAATAATCCGATGAAACGTAAGAAACCTCGATATCTCAGTTTAGTGCATATGAATCTGAATATATGTGGAATCTGAATATGGTCCTTCGAAATTCAAACTCTGTTCTACTTGCCTAAATTTAACTGCTGAAATATAAATTAATACCTAATTATATATTGTAATCTCATTTAAATTTATCTTTTATCAGTAAAATGGATATAGGTGATGAATATTCTTTCTACTTTCTCATATACGATCAAGAAAAAAAACGCCAGATTTTTACGGAAATATTCGTTTTTAGTGTCTGATACCGAATATTTTTAAATACGACGTGCGTAATACTGTATAGCCTGTAAAATATCGGAATGCAGCAGGTTACCTCCCTCACTGACACCACTTTTTCGTTCTCAATTGCTCTCTGACATATAACCTTTCGCTCATACAAACATCCTTACCGTTCGCAAACGGAATGTTTCGCCTGCAGGAAATTTCTTGGCGCAAACTATATTTTACAAAATAATTAGTTTTATTTTGGATTCTGCGCAAAATTTATAGAAAAATTGTAGCAAACAATTGCCATTTTCAAGCAATCACTTTCCCGTTATTTTATACGCAGAAAATTAAACTGATGTGAACGTCAATATAACTGATGTGAATAGAGTGCTTTATACATGAAAATGTTTGCTTTTTTTCTTTGTAAAGTTAATTCGCGTACTGCATAGGTAAGAGTCTTAACAGCGTATGAGAAAGAATGTGCACTGGTTTTGTAAACAGGTGTTCATATGGAGTTGGGTAAATCAAAGGGATAAAGTTGTAAAATATTCTAAATTTTTGTTATATTATTTGGGGTCAAAGCGAAGGAGTGGGGNTATTATTTTTGTGTGGTCTCGCAATTTGGGGGGGGGGTCTGCGTCATAGGGTTTAGGGGGGCACCTCTGTATATAGCAAATGTTATATAACACTTTGATGCACAATATCATGAGTTTGCTAAATGTAGCATTTTGCTACATGTTACATTAGCTTTATGTAACATTTCATGAAAAGAGATTGCTTTATGTAGCTAAAATTTTTGCTATATAGCTATGTTACACGTTTCCCACTTGGGAATCGGAAAAGTTCAAAGGGATTTATTTAGCAAGTTTAACCGTCGTCCCTGCTGCCGTGTCTTGCGGAACTGATAAGACAGGAAAAGATAACATAGGTCTGATAATACAAGATAAGATTGGAACTGATAAGATAGGTGAGCCAAAATAGACATGACAGAGTACTAATTTTAAATGACTAATACTTTTTTAAATTATGCAACTACCCGAAATGGGATCCTCATATCAACATCGACAATTAATTGTTTATAATAATTTAAAAGTCTAATAATTTATAAATTTTATAATTTATAAATTTATAAATTTATTGTCAAAAAACAGTACAAACTGCGTATGACCACGTGGAGGGAAAAAAAACTAATTTACTCTCCGGAAGCAAGCAAGGGACCATCCCATCAATTCCGATCAAGGGCCCTAAGGCA
>NNCF01126858.1:786156-828452 GCA_002313205.1 Laupala kohalensis | reverse complement strand
ATATATATATATATATATATATATATATATATATATATATATATATATATATATATATATATATATATATATATATATATATATATATGTCTGTGTGTGTATATATATATACTATTTATATACATATACGTAATTTAAATGGAGGGGGTCAAAGTAATCTAAATTTTATCACTTACCTCACTCAATTAGCCGGCTTACGCAGAACCGCTTACTTTCCCCACAAATGGAAAATTAAAAAGGAAACACGTGGTTCAGCCCTTTTTAATAGTCGTTAAATATACACTCGTCCTTAATAAAGGAACCGCAACAAGTTTGTAAAGTTGAATTAATTATTTTATTCACACAAATTACATGTTTCACTAATCTCAATACAGAAAAACACTACCCATTTAGAACATTTCATAGCCATTCTCCCCTTTTAATAATACCCTCCAAAATGCACAACCTTATTCTTGTACAATAATACATTTCACAATCATATCCTTTTATCACTGCATTTTTAACAAACCCATCTGAATTGATTTCAGAACTTTAACCATATTTGAATAATAATAGTATGCCCCAAAAGCCTTTGGCAATTACACACGCTTTAATTTTAGTTCACTGGCATATTAATTACAAATGTTCGCAGAATGCTGCAAGTAGTAAGTCATGCTATTTACCTTGGTGTTCAATTGATTTGGCTTCCCGGTACAGAAGGTCGCATCTCACGGTCCTCCATTGTTGCGTATTCGCGTTCCATTCATAACGACTCTCCAGGTCGTCGCTCGTACTGCTCCGTTGGCGCAGCTGCATTGTGCCCTCACACAGGATGTTGAAGTGCCAATGACGCTGTCTCCCCGCTCAACTTGACGAGAATTGTGATTACGAAATGGCTTAGGAACTGTTCATTGCCATTTGTCTCTCTTAAAAAAATGTTCATCACTCGCAAAAGAAATTCAGCTCTCTAAGACAGTCATTTCGCGCCAGATTTATTACTGATGCCACGAACTGTAGATGAACTCAAACTTCAAAGAACTAGTCGCTTGCCGGCTGGCGAAAACGAATATATGAGCAGCTGATTGTTGTAATTATTCAGATGTGCCTTCAAACGTGCGAACAAGACTGATTGTTGTATCTCAAAGATCCTCAGACCGGACATAGTCTGATATCTCGAAAATAATGAATAATGAAAACTGAAGCTAATGCTAATGAATGATTCGTAATGCTCTTAATCATGATGTCTTAATCGTGAAAAATCTCAACGTTAAACTCTAGATCTATCTGTGTTCCTTCTTTTTCTAGCTTCTCCCCCACCTAATGGCCTCAAAACTTTGAAAAAGACTCCTCCTACTGTGATGTATAAGATTTCTTCTGCCAATGGCTTATCAATTTTTATTCCACGTGAACTACCCCTGATTGGCTTCTCCTGTGGTGACGTATGTCCTTTCTGGGTCAATGGTCATATTTGTTAGTACTTGTTTCGAAAAAGTTTCGTTTTAATAAACGTTTAGAACGATCGCGCAGGTAACATTAAGTACACCTGAGACTGTCAGTCAACTCTTGCGAACAGGTGAGACTTGCGCCTGCGTACTTCAGAGCAGAATCTACATTCCCGCTCTGAAGATAGTAATAAATAATCAGTACGCAGTGAACCACACTGCTGTTGACACTGCGAGATCGGCTTGTCGCAGAAAAGGGCGGTTCGACTTAAGCCACCAGGGCGCGCCAGTGACCGATCTAGGTCATTAGCTCTCGAAGGAAATATTTCAGAATTCCTTTCACAGAGAGCGCAGCTAACGCCCTTCGCAGACAGTCGAAGGACGATAGCATTCATTTGTCTCGGGGCTGTTTTTTTTACGAGAAACGAGGAGACGGCTGAAAAATACGTATTGTATCTTATAAAATTCGTTTTTTGTTCATTTTTTTATATTGAAACATATTATTAATATTCACATTATAAATAATGTGAAAATATTTCTTAATTTCAACTCATTATTGGCATAGCAATAAAAAACTTCACGACAATGAAATCTTACTTTTTATAAGCTCCAATGAGATTAATTCTGCTTCAACAATAGGTGTATTTTTTATTGAAGTGATCTTCTTTGCTAATCATTCTTGTCATAAAAAACCTGCTCCAGGAGGCTGCTGCTGGCGCTGTGTCGAGATTTGCTGTCTTCTTGCAGATATTTTGTGTTTTGTGTTAAACAGTACTGATGCTCTTTCTCGAGTATTTTTCCGTCCATCTATTCCTCGACGCTCTCCATATCTGTAGTCATGGGCTCTAATGACCTTGATATTGAAGATCCCTAAAGCCCCCCCCCCAAAAAAGAAAACATATCTGTAGTCCTCTTCTTTCCCCACAGCAATATTTAATTTGGACAAGAAGACCTCATCCCTCGGCGTTCTGATAATGCCACTTTACGTTTGACGTGTCTGTTCAATTTCACTAACACCTCTTTCCACTACGAGTCCCGAAACTTATTTCGAGCAGTCGCTCCCCTCTCCACGACTCTGTCACAGATCACTCGTCGTCGTCGGTATTTTGCAGATGTTTATTCTAATTTACGATGCGGCATTACCTTTTGGGGCCAATCCGCTCAGAGCATTTTTACTTTTAGAATCCAAAATTCGGATTATCTGTAAATCTTAACCCGGAAATTCATGTAAACCTTTATTTTTAGAGAACTATATATATGAAGCACGTACACTTTAGTCGTGTTTGTTAAGAATTATTAAAATCCCACCCCCTGCTTCAAAAGAAACAGTCTAGTGCAGGAATACAACACTCGTAATAAGCATAGAAATCTCCTAGATTACGATGAACCTCACAGCCAGGTAACAGATTAATCATGTTACGTCGAATGAAAATGGGAGACGGGACCGGGATCGGATGGCGGAGTTGGTAGGCGCATGAGCGCGTAGAGCCCAAAGTCCCGGGATCGGATCCCGGTCCCGTCTCCCATTTTCATTCGACGTAACATGATTAATCTGTTACCTGGCGGTGAGGTTCACCGCAATCTAAGAGATTTCTATGTTTGTGAACCAGAAATGGAAAATGCTACCCAAATAAAGTACTTCCTATGGGAGTCGCCTCAGATGAGGAATCTAGTCTCTACGAGACCACCTCAGAGGTCTTTGGGTTTCACAAGTTGAATGAGAATGGTAGACGGGCCCGGGAGGCGAACGGGATGGCGCAGTTGGTAGGCGCATGAGCGCGTAGAGCTGAAGGTCCCGGGTTCGGATCCCGGTCCCGTCTCCCATTTTCATTCGACGTAACATGATTAATCTGTTACCTGGCGGTGAGGTTCACCGCAATCTAAGAGATTTCTATGTTTGTGAACCAGAAATGGAAAATAATACCCAAATCAAGTACTTCCTAAGGGAGTCGCCTCAGATGAGGAATCTAGTCTCTACGAGACCACCTCAGAGGTCTTTGGGTTTCACAAGTTGAATGAGAATGGTAGACGGGCCCGGGAGGCGAACGGGATGGCGCCATGGTAGGCGCATGAGCGCGTAGAGCTCAAGGTCCCGGGTTCGGATCCCGGTCCCGTCTCCCATTTTCATTCAACGTAACATGATTACTCGTAATAAGGTTAATATTCATCGCTCTGGCGTGTCAACCACTCTTTGCTAAAAGAGGCCATAGAATTCAGGAATAATTCTGTATATTCTCTTCCAAAAAAAAAATATTAATAAATTGAATCCCTTCAAATCTTTGGTTAAAAGTTTTCTAATCCATTGCTTCTATAATGTGCTTCTAGAATTCACATATTTTAAGAAAAGTTAATGAGAGATTCAATTTACCAATAAATATTGTATTCAATATGTTTTCGGATGATGTGATATTTATTTCTTTCGTCACGCCATTCTTATTGTACTCTAGATACTGATTAAATTCCTTTTTTAATGCATGTTGTTTTTGATCATTTTTATAATAGTTTGTTTTTAACTGTGTGAAACCTTGATACGGTTGTATACATTACGTATGTTGCCCCAGCCTGGCCCGGGTTTTTCTCCAGCTTCTTTTCGGTTAGAGACGGATTTTCCATACGCGGGAATGTCTTTTGACATTTTTCTTATTATTTATCTCCAATTGTGACTGAACATTATATCTACGATTCATTTTGGAAGAATAAATTGATAACAATAACATACGTGTTTTCTTAACTTTTTTTAAAATTATATGTGGAAATCAGACTGAAGTTTCTTGGACGTTCCTCTTAGAGGGTTGAAACCCCCCTCCTCAAGTACCAATTTAAGAATTATTCTGTTAAACGAAAAAAATCAACTGTACCAAATCGAAACTACAAAAAGCATATATTTATGATCAAAACTGACATTATGAATGTTATTCAAATTCTCCGACATTTCTAGTAAACTATTAACCTTTGAAATTTTTGACGTACCCAGGTTCCAGCCACGAATTCTCCGCTCTGCCAGGGTCTCTGTAAATCTCACAATGTAAACGTATAAGCTTACAATCATCTCCGATTCCGGAGGCGGACTTCCTCTCAAAAGTCTACACTTCCTATATGCGGGCGTGTTTTCATAAGTCGTACGCATTGTAGTACATTGAAATTAGCAAAAATAGGGGAAATAATTCGTAAAGTTTTGAAACTCTGTAATTAGGTGTAGAATATAGTATTGTTTACGACTATTAACTATCCTCTAAGTTTTTCGGAGCCACGCACCCCTAAAAGTCACCCCTAATGTGTATGTTCGCGGTTTTTACAGTTTTGCCGCATTACGGTCAGGTTTTCGAGAATGTTATCAATATAAAAAATATTTCTCATTATATTTCCTACAAAAAAATAATAAGCATTTTTGATTTAAGTTCAGTGGTTCGCGAGATATAATCTCTCCAATCAGGGAGTAGTTTTCAAAATCACAATATCTTCGTCATTTTGTGGATAAAGTAATGATGCTTTTGGCATTTTAGGAACTCGAAGGACCTATACTAGGAGAAAAGCGAAATGGGTGAAGCAGTTGCTATTGCGCAAGAATTTTAGTCACATGAACTTTGTTCATTTTCCTTCATATTTCTAATATTTTCCGCAAGGAATCTCCGACACTACGCCGCTTCAGCAATTCATCGCCCGATCAAAGAATAAATATAAATTTCTCGGTGTGTATCAGACGACCAATTTTTCTGTCGATTATTTATCCGTCGATAAATCGCTGAAATCGCTCGAATCGGTTTGAGCAACACACACTATACGATTTATCTCTACTATTCCACAAACCGAGCGATAAATTCCTCTCATCGTCCGATAAATCGATCCGTGTGTATCCGCCTTGAGTCTTTCTTGAAAACCAAACAAATTGTTTCGTCCCTTAAAGCTGTCAACGGTACAGCTCAAAGGGCAGTAAAACCAATGCAATACTTTCATGGTTTTAACTCATGAGGAATAGAAGCAATTCTTATCCCGTTGTGTTCAAGAACATCGTCAGTTGTTCCCTTACTGAAGAAAGGAGATTTTGAAGAAAAAGTATACCCAATGATAATTATAATTTGGAATATAATTATAAAACATTAATAAATAATTCATGTTTTAAATATGTTTCCCTTTTGTTTCTTCCCAACACCTAGAGTGCTGAATAAATTGCTTATAACAATGTTTGCTTCATAGACCACAAAAATCGGAGCCACCAGCGCAGCGCTCAAACTTTTCCGCAGTTCTTGCATTTCATCCAACTAACTTGAAATGTTTACTTTACCTTTTACAAAACGTTTCAAAGCTATGAAAAAAAATTCAAATCGATTGAACTGTAATGATGGAAGGAAAAATTTTAAATCTTCATCAGAGACTTTTATCTGAAATTGGAGTCTTCAGCTGAGCGCTGAACCTTTTCCTCAGTCCGTCTCTTCCATGTAATCAACTTTGAATTTTTACCTTATATTTATCAAACGTTTTTAAAGTATTGTCAAAAATTTCAAGTTGATTAGACGAAAATACGTACTGTAGAGTCAAGCGCTCGACCGGCACCCAATATTTTAAAAGTTGACTTGCAACTTTGATGTGAATTCGGCACGGGTTAACATCATCCTAGGAGTATAATATTTTGGGTATGGGCACTTAGGAGCAAATTGAAAAAGAAATGGAGGGTATGCGTTTTAATTTTTGCAAAAAAAAAGTTTTTGCCCCATATAAGGGACACCCTAACGTACATACAGCGTACATAAGAAGGTTAAACTCTTCGTTTGGTAGCACCAGGGGTGCCAGGTCTTCAAATGAGAATTATCGTACAAGCCCTCAAAAATTATCCTATTTTGGTGGCAATTATCGTACACCCTGTTGTCACATATTATATCATTACTTAAGTTTTATTTACTAATGTTTTAACAAACCTTATTTGGTATTTACCGCACTGGCATCAAAAAATTATTTGTTTGCTGTTTACGCACTGATGAAGAACTGGAAATGAACACGAATAACAAATTAGTATTGGTCCGCTTTTCGTGCAACCGACTTTGCTTTGAGCAGCATACATCCAAATACATAAATTATGTAATGTTCCAGTTGTGACGCCGATGACTAATTTTAAATAACCTGCCAGGTGTTTAGCCGTTATATCATATTAACATAACGAATACAAATTAAGTTTGAGTTGTAGTTGATAAAAAGTTATGCTATTATTTATTTTACTGCTATAGAAATATTTGGAGTATATTAAACTTCAAATTGAATTGTTTAAATAATTTTAGGTGACCTAGATGGAGATTCCTTACAGGATGAGAGTCAGGGCGGCTTCAATCCCGCCTAGGTACGCCATTATCTTACTACTTAACACTAATATTGTTCCAAATATTATGAAACAAATTTTAGTTATGTTTTCATTTTAAGAAACAAACTGCAAATTTAACATTGTGGTATTTTAAAACTTGTTCCCTTACGTAGTAAAAAAAAAACAATGTATCTAGCACCTGTTGTACTGACGGAGTATTAGAGCTTATTTATGTTGTGTTGGTATCGTGGCAGAATTCAAATTAGGCGCCGGATAAGTAACAAATGCCGACGTGCATGCGTAATAAACACTGTTTCTGTGTTTTTTTAAATTGTACAAGCATGCTATTGCATTCAAAAGTTGTGGGTGATCAAAGTCGGGGGATTCAAAATACATGGTTAAAAAATAGTTTTAGTATCCCGTGATTGTAAAACTGGGATTTTTTTTTTTAATTCACCATCTCTGAAGTGGTAATCACCAAACTTCGTCTTTCCTTTCATTTACGTCATTATTTAAATCACACGTAGTGGAAATAAGCAGAAAATGTTATGTTAATGAAAATGGTCAAATTTTTTTCGCTCCGCCCCCCACTTTTGATTACCAATCGCCGCTTCTGTCCAGATGCATCTGGTGATTTATTCTTTTTCCTAGCTAATTGGGCCCATTAACCCATAATGGATTATCCAACCACCTTTGTGGTGGGATCCTTGAAAGATCTTATCAACAAGCCTCTGACTTCTACAATGTGTTGACCATGCTTATATGGCATACTTGCCAACTGATAAGTGTTACAACAATCTATCTAGTCTTATTATTAAACAAAATTATTTACCCTCATTGTTATAAAAAACAATTACATTATCAGACAAAGTTTGTTAATTCTGTGTAAATTTGTTCAAGTGTTTCAAAACGTAAGATATATTTCAATAAAGAATTCTTTAAGTACATGATACTGTATCTATAACAAATATTCAATAAATCTTTATCTCAACCTACAATAAAAAATAATTCGCATCTTCAATAATTTTTTATAAGAATGTATGTTTCAATTTCAAAAAAGTAATTGTTGAGAACCGCATTTAGAATAAACCTCTCTGAAACTTAAAAAAGAACTTACATAATAAAAATTTGCCAAATGAACTCAATCTGCACGATAAATATTTGAGAATTCTACTTCCACCATTAGTCATTTAAATTTTAAGAATTAAACAAATCAGTTGTCAACTAAGGCTGCTCTTATCAAGTAAGTAATGGTGAGAAATTAAATAAAAGTTGGGTACTTATTAAAATAGGCGCTTCAACATCTAGCTGGAACCTAGATCCAGAGTTCTTTGGTTCTCCAGCTCTACTTTAACTTGTTGGAGAGGTCACCCGCTTCATTTAAGACAGTTCAGTAATTTAATTCCCATAGAACTTGATCACAGATTTAACTTACTTTCCAGTATTTGAAACTAACATCAGATATTACCAACATTCAATTATGTTCATTTAGCACAATTAGGCATAGATTTCCACTCAGGCTGCCTTCGCATTCTCCAGACCTATGCTAGTTTGGGGTTGCCCCTCGGAATCTCCCCCCCACCCCCACTAATGAATCTGACATTATTTTTACTTTTTTAAAATTCAAACTTTTAAATTATTTAAAAAATAATTTTTGTCAACACATAATTCATTATTTTGGACCTACGTTAATGTTCCTAATGATCTAATTATTAATTATAAACCAAATAATGCTATACTGAAATTCTGATTATACGATTAACTGCATATTAATAGTATTATTTCTGGATCATCAGCCCATGACAAGTAACTGGGAGAGTTTTCTTTTCTTATTTTTTCAAGTTCTCCTGGAGGCCTCAACCACGTGTACAGAAAATAACTTGATGATTATAAATTACTTTATTTTACTATATTATATTATTAAAATAATGTAATTTTGTAATATAGCTATTTCATGTTAAATCATGAATATGTTTTGTGAAAAAAGTCTGCAAAAAATGTATATATTTATTCTGCAATTAATTCAGAATTTTGACAATCCCTTTTAGACTTGTCATAAGAGCAATTCTTTAAACCCTGCTTCACCAGTTAAATGTCGCCCTAGTGTTTTTCTCAATTTCTAGCTCTTTCCACCACATTTGGTATATTTTTTGTCACAAAATATTTTGAACATTACTAAGCAGATTATATAAATTGACAGTAAGTTCAATAAAAACAATGCATTCGTAACTTATTGTAGACGAATGTATGGTATTCATTATATTACAGGTATCCAAATAATATACTAAATATATAAATTTATGTCTCTTTATTTTACAGTTGGGATCTTCTTGAGACTTGTTGTCACCACTAAAATGAAACCAAACAAAAATATATTCATTGTCACATTGTTTCAAGACATAGTTTCCAAAGTGTTTTTGACAAACGTGTACGGTATTCTTGCTATATGAGCAGCTGACAAGTAGAGTAGTATAAGTCATTTACCCTTAATTTTACAGACAGGACAATTTACGTTTCATCTTTATATTTCAGCTCTCCCCACAGTGCTGCTGCCAAGCGGCCACTATGAAAGTTAGAATCATACCACTTTGACTGAAGACATATTTCATTCACCCAGTACTATTCAAATATGAAATAAGTCAAAATCGCGATTTTAGTGATATATACCACTCTACCTCTAAGCAGCTCACAGATTGATGGATATTCGTCTAGTGTCCATAAATCGACTTGAGTTTTTGGTAAACGATTCTTAGTTTTAGTGTTTAAAATATATATTATGAGACTTGTATTATTAATTTCCAGAATTTGAAAAACCTCCAAGTGGCATATTTCTCTTTTTATTTTAGCGGCCGCTTAAAGACAATATATTCAACGCCATTTTTCAATGCTTAAAGAATAAGAATATATTTTTCCGAGTCGTATATTCACCTGTTAAAAGAAATAAAGGAAGGTTTAAGTACATATTTAACGCTCAAAGCCCGAATTCGGCCATTGGACGAAAAAAAAACCAAAACTAATTTTGGCAAATGCGTTTTTTGCCAAAACTAGTTTTAAGCGTTTTTAAAACGTCCAATACTTGTTCTGGATGTTCAGCTTTGGCAGAAATATTTTTGAGCGTTTTCAAAATGATTAATACTAGTTCTGGCAAAAGAGAATCATCCAAAATTAGTTTTGTCATCTCAATAAGAATAAAACTTTTTGTACTCGAAGACAATTTTCTTTTTTTCTGGTACGGATGAAATGTTATTTTCATACGCGAGGCATTAGGTAAGTGGCAATTACACACTTTATAGTGTTTTTTTTGTTTGGATTAGTATAAAAATATCCATCCCGAGTACATTTTTACACACTTTTATTTAACATTTAACTTACCAGTCCAGGATTCTATATTTAATAAAACATAAATTATATTTGTGTTTCTTGTTTATTGTATTTGAAGTAGCAAGATAATTTATTCCTCATGCAAGATCACTTTTCATAAGGTGCATTTTCCCCTTAATGAGCATATGAAAGTTTTCAGCTACGATTGTGTGAGGGATAACGTTTACCCCACATATCTTTTCCAGTGAAAGCCGTCAAACTGTACTATAGTGTTTTCTTGCACGTAATATCCAGTTAATTTATGTTGTAAAAACACTACACGCATGCATATCAAGAAGATCGTCAACTGAATGATAGTTATTCTTTTCTCTATTCAGTTCCGTTCTCTTAGATATTGAATTCAAAGTCAGCCCTCGACTTTGCAGTTGATTACTTCGTTCCCACGATTTTGCGTCACTCGTTGTGCTCTTGAGGATTTATTACTTCAGACTCTTCCTACAACACACAGCGGGGAACACTGACCATACAGATGTTGAGCACTATCAGAGCACTATACTCATCGAGGCAAAAGCATTCGACGTCCGAGCACTTATCAATATTCCCGAAAAAGGACGGGCACCCCGAATGACCTTGAGCAATTACAAGTGGTCTGTTCGGACGATGTGAGATGATAAATTTCTGACCCACCGCGCGAACAATGTTTAAAAATATTAACAGACTTAAATTAACAAAAGATACATGAAACGGAAGATAATAAAATCGTAAATGGCTTTAGAAATTAACTGAAAAATTAAAAAGTTAAACAAAATAATTACTTCGTTCATTAACGATTAACGCTTTTCTACATGTTATCAAGTAGATAAAAATGGTGAAATGAATTAATTTGTAGACTTATACAAGGTGCGTTCGCAAAATTCGGTGAGTGGTCCCATAATTTAATAACCGCGTTGGTTATGATGTTGCACTCACGCAGACGCAGTAAGAAACATGACAACTTGTGCCCCCTAGCGTCCAAATTATGTTAGTTAAGCAAGCAAATTACGTTAATGCTCGGTATCACAAATTTAACGCAGTCAGTGTAAGAAGGCGTGTCACCGCGAAATGGAGCAACGCTTGAACGACAAGTTTTCCATCAAATTAGGCAAAACGGAGGCAGAAACACATGAAATGTTAGTAAAAGTGTACGGTGTGAAAGCAGTGAGTAAAAAGTGTGTGTTTGAGTGGTTTAAACGCTTTAGAGATGGAAAGGAATAGGTCAATGATTTGCCGTCAATGAATCGGTCGACCGTCAACAAGCACAACTCCAGACAACATCGAACGAATGCGACGGGTGCTTGCGGATGATCGGCGACTGTCTTTGAGAATGGTATCAGAAGAATTGAAGATAAACCTAGACACTGTGAGCACCATTGTTCACGAATATTTGCAAAAGCGTAAGATTTGGGCCCAGTTTGTACCGCACAAGCTGTCAGACGAGCAAAAGCAACATCGGATGGAAACCTCTGGAGATTTTATCGACGCGTTTGACCGGCATCTGCAGTTCTTTGCAACAATCATTACAGGGAACTAGTCGTGGTGCTACCAATACGATCCGGAGACCAAGCGACAGTCCATGGAAAAAGGTTCGTCGTCGTCGTCCCCTCCCAAAAAATGTGTAACCAAATCAAGGATTAAGATGTTGTTGATCGCTTTTTTCGACAGTAAGGACTTGATCCACAATGAATTTTCACCTGTGGGTAAAACCGTCAACGCAGAATCCTACGAGTTTTGAAACGACTGTTAAAACGCATCCGGTGGTTTCGACCACAGTACAAGAGTGGACAGTGGAGTATCTCCACGACAGTACGCATCAGATTGTTTTTTTTTATTTGAGGTCGACATCAAGGTCATTAGAGCCCTAAAATTTTTGTTCAGGTAGGAAAAATGCTGTTACGCACTAAGGAGAGCCAAAATGACCCTCCTCGCGTGTGGGACTCGCCGAATGACTCAACCATACCCACTAAAATATCTCCTGACATACAATATATCCAAACATAAAAAGGCGGAAAAATAGACAGCAGTTTCCCAAAACATTGTAAAAATCAAAAACTAAGAAGAAAGAAATCAATTTAGAAAGAGAAAAATGTAAATTCAAAGAAAAGGGAAAAAAGAGATATTTAAATCCAAACCCTTCCGAGAACTTGTGAGAGGAGCCCCGTTTCGTTTATGGATTTGAGTAATGACATACAAAGAGATAATACTGTTCCAGAGACCACATTCCTGAAGGAATCTAAAAAGACGTATCAAAATCGGTTCATTTTGCCCAAGCATAACGTCCAAACTGTTGGGTAGATTGCGTCGCCGTCGGCTGGTACTATATTTGAGACACTCCAGAAGAAAGTGTTGTGTTGCAAGTTTCCAGATGGGGGAGGTTCACCGCGTAAGAGATGACCATGGGTAAGATAGCAGTGGCCACCATGAAGATGTATAAGGATTACTTCTTCACGTCAGTTCGCACAGGATGATGACACCCAAGTCTTAACGGAGTCTTTTACCTTCCTCAGATTGAAGGTAAGTTTGCTATTCGGTTTACCATTTCCCAAGAAGAGACGATCGTATGGTAATCTTTGAATCTGACGTAGGAACAGATGAAAGGTCAAGGACTGCCCTCTGTGTTCCCCGCCTCGCTGCCTCATCATCTTCTTCATTACCCAAAATACCCACGATCCCAGGAACCCAACAAAGGAATATTTCAAAATTTTGAAATACTACATGACTTATTAGATTCTGAATTGTCAGTGTAAGGGTGTCAGAAGTGTATAGTGAAGACACTGACCACAGAGCACTAATAGTCACAGCAGAGAACCACACGCCGTATTGAAGATAGCTGAATGAACTTCAGCACCTCAAGGATTGCAAATTTTTCAGCAGTGTACACGATGCAAAAGGAATGGAGGCGAAAAGTACTGGTGGCACTATGGCAGTGGAAAGCAGCACCAACGGAATTATTCATTGCTGAGCCATCAGTGTATATGAACATATGATCCAAATAGAGGTTTTTTAGTTCTCCGAAGTGCTGTTGGTTCACAGCAGCAGGAGTGTCTTGCTTTGAAAGTTTAGACAACCGAAAGTCGATGGTTGGTTGCATGAACGACCAAGGTGGTGTAACAAAGTGTGGGTATTTCACTGAAGGAGGTAGTGTGATGACGTTTTCCTCTAGCAGTTGTTCAAAACGGACACCCGCTGGGTGGGGTAACGAAGGTCTTGCAGCGTAAGATGAAATAAATGTTGGAGAATGTAGGTGTTGCCGAGTAAGGTAATTTGAAACCCCCACCAGTTTCACTCCGTAAGATCCACGTATAATATCATGTCTCTTGTTAAGAGCTGGTTCGCCAGCGTCTACTAGTAAGCGTACTATTCGACTAGTGCGAAAAGCACCAGTTGCAATGCGGACTCCAGCATGATGGATACTGTTAAGTGTCCTGAGTGTCGACGGTGATGCGGAGGCGTATACAATATTGCCATAATCTAATACAGACCGAACGAGACTTCTATACAGACGAAGAAGGCAAGTGCGGCCTGTGCCCCATGATGATACACTTAAGCAGCGAAGGAGGTTTAGGGAAGAAATACAACGGGATTTTAGTTTTCGAATATGATTGCGTTCGAATGCGGTCGAATGTGAGACCCAGGAATTTTGCGGAGTCAACAAAAGGAAGACGTTGGCCCCAAAAAAAAAGATCTGGATCATTATGGAGATGGAATATCCTACAGAAATGCATACAGCATGACATGGATACAGAAAAACTGAAGCCGGTAGACATTCGCCACATTAAAAAAAACTCTTTTGAAGAAAATGACAAACATTTTCAAGTTTTGGTGAAAAAATGTGAACAAGTAGCAGTTCCAAAATGACATCTATCTAGCAAAATTAGTGCAAGTAAAAATAACCGTATTTAAAAATAAGATAAAAATTAACAATTAGCTTATTAATAATGGTACATTGTGATTTTACGTCTCTTGATAATACACGGGAGACCAATGTGCGGTTGAGTGTATCACCGCTAGGCACCCGAATCTAGAGTATTTCGCGTTGTATCAAGAGATAAAATCACAATGTACCATGATTAATAAGCTAATTGTTCATTTTTGTCTTATTTTTAAATACGGTTTATTTAAGGGCCAATTAGCTGATTTTGAAATTGCAAGTTTTATAAAAACACAAGATTCTTTAAATCCAAGAAAAAAATTATAAAACTAATACATTTTATATATAACTATCCCAGAAACGTCGTGTAAAATTTCAATGTCCTAGGTTTAACAGTTTTGCTAATATAAATTTTCAAAGCTGACCCATCCCTTGAGAATATTATAAACTGGTGTTTTTTTACCTTCCCAACACAATTCAAAATACTCAGACACAAGTACATACTTATATTTACTAACTTTAATATCATGTATATTTTCACACTTTGAATACAAATTACCTTCTTTAAGAAAGAATGGATGGTAAATCAAACTTGATGTGTGCCTAACTTTCCATTCTTTCTTTAAATCTATCAGTAACCAAATAAAAATAAAAAGGTGATGAGGAAAGTAAAATATAACAGATGGCGAACAACGAAAAGTATTAAATAACAAATAGAAATTAATCAAAGTAATGAGTCGTGAAATGAACTGAATCTAATGAACGTAGAAATGAAATATCAGAATTAAATAAATACAATATACAGAAAATTTATGAAAAATTAATAAAATGAAATATACAGAAAATTTATTAAAAACACAGCTAGGTCTTCATAAACGAGATTTCAGTCACTGATCGGGAAGAATAAACAGGAAAAAAGCAGGGTCAAAATGTAACAGGTTCAAAATAGTCCGAAAGAAAATAATTCAATTAAACAAGCAGGGTCAAAATATAACAGGAGAGGTTGAAAATGGTCCAAATATCGAAAGAGTTATCCAATTGATATCGCAAGGACGAATAAAACAGGTAGCACAATAGAGAAGTTTACATGGCGACGCCAGACAATCGATACTCTCTTCCTTCCCGCTTATTTCCCCCACCGCCGACGAACCACAGTTCCGAACTTAATATCCTACAGAAATCTAGAAATCTCAGAACGGTTCGGAATTCCTCACTGGCGACTGTTGGAACAGCGAACTGAGACAAAAAGTCCAGAATTGTCCCTGCTGGAACAGCACACAACTGGGATTTCGCTTCTGCGCATACGCTGGACAGTTCGGAACCGTTCGGAACTATCCGGGATTGCAGCTGGAACAAACCTCTTGTTAACTTTATCTACCTTGCTTCAGGCCACATTGTTGAGGACATCGTCATGAACTTTGATTTAAATTTAAGATTTCGCGTAGGTTTTGGAGTAGACAGTTGCTCAGTGATAGCCATACTCGCTCAGTGCTGTCCATGTAACAATCATGTTTGGAATAATTCAGTGGAAAACTCCTCATAAAGTAGTCTCATGTATAAACGCATCTGGAACAATGAAGAAAGTAGTATATTTTGCTAATACCTCTCCAAAAAGACATGTTTTTAAACAGTGGATGGATGCTTGCCTACAAGGTATTTACAAAACCCGTTGGGTCGAGACGCACGAGGGGCATCTGCAGTTCCGAGGACAATCGATTATAAAGATTCACCATGACCTTGCAGAAATTTCTACTTGGCAGGGCACAAAGACATCATCTGATGCGTATTCTCTTATGCAAGCTCCTTCAAACACCAACTCTGGATTTAAAAAGGACACTGACTTAATAGAAGACTCTATCAGCTTACTCGAAGAAAATCGAGAAAAGGCCAAATCTATATTTTGTAACTTATATTAAGGAGTTCGGGAAATAGTTGAAAATTTAGGTTTTGATTTAAAAATACCTTTTTCCCTCCAAACCAGCCGGTAAAAACCATCCTGCTGAGTCTAGTGACGAATACTTTAGAACAAGTTTATAATACCACTTTTAGACATTACAGACTTTCTCTGGAAGTTATGAAACTTTAATCTTCGAGTAATTTTGCCAAGAATTAAAATAGAATCAGAAGATGAAGCCGTTGTACGAGAAATCGTGGAGGAGCTTCGTGGGCCATTTGCTGCTGTTACAACTTAAAAGCAGGAGTTTGATTCATAAGTGGAAGCGGGTAGCGAAGAACAATTAATATTACCAAATTCTGTTTTGGATACTTTGGAAAACTTCGACGCCGACCTGTATCCCACTACCACTAACTTCTGCACATTCTTGCTACACTTCCAGCCAGTGCAGCAACCGCGGAGCTGTTTTTCTGCCCTGCATCGGCTGAGAACGTGGCTTCGAGCTAACGTTGGTGAAGAAAGACTCACTGGGCTTGCTCTCATATCAGTTCATCGAATTCCGTCGGACCCAGAAGCACTTATTCGTAGATTTACTAAGAAGAAGAGGCACCGAAAATTTGTATTATAAATATGTACCTTTAATAAGTCTGTTCGTTTTGTTTTTGGTTGAGCTTGATTTAAATTGAAAAATAAATTGAAGCTTGATTTATTAACATAATGTTTTAATTTAAAATCCATACTTCAATATCCACAGACCATTTTTCAAGCACTTAAGAGTTACTGCTTTGGAATATTATTAAGAAACTGGTTTTTAGTCTTGTCTAGAAAATTTATATATTACGCTTCAATTCAAATTGCAAAAAAGGTAATTATTTCAAAATTTGGTTGTTGTTTTTCATGTTAGGGCACTTTTGAACATTTTTTTAAACAAATTTTTGCACACTCTGCCAAAGACAATGTCTCAAGAATTAACGATGCATTCAAATTTTGGATTCATTAGAGAGGAATAGTCCCTGTCGTATACAGCACTTATACTTAATTTTTCAAAAACCGGAGCACCATCTTTCACCAGTAATTCTGTTATTGTCCTAGAATTATTAATTTTTTTGGACATTAAAAAGATGAATAAAATTTTTGCATCTTTAAACACAATATAAATATTGCATCTATAACTTTCCCCCGTCGCACAAAAGTTTTTAAAGAATCTGGAATGTAGGACGTTACTGTACTGAACCACATATTAATTAACTCTGAGATAACCTAAGCTTAATATTTGCTTTATATTTGCTTTAGAAGTTTCAAAGGTTGAGCTGTTTTCTGGAATGTACTATGCCCAAGACTATTATTTTGTTATGACCCTTCCTAATTAGTCTATCCGTCCAAGCCTCCCTGTATGTTTTCCCCATAGTAAAATGTACAAGTCAAGTACAGGAGGCAAGTTATGTGAAGAAAACCAGGATATGTGCGCAGTAGCAAGTTTCGATTATGTGCATGCATGAGCAGCTGTCCCACTCCACCAACCATCAGAGTTCACACAGTAAAAGCCCGTTTACACAGGGCAAGCTGCCTGGCAGGTAACTGACTTCTTTGAAAAACTCTTGGAGGCAAACAATATTGTCATTCATATTTGTCACCTATCTCTAACCATTTAGGCAGCATAAGCAAATATAACTATCATCTTTCCCAGTTTAATGTCAATAACATCTTTCTTATCACATATTTAAAAAATAAAAGTTAGCCTATGTTCATCCTGGACATATAAACATTCTCCTTGCCAAATTTCATCATGATCGGTTCTGTGGTTTATTTGTAATCATGTAGCAAACAGACACACTTTTGCGTCACACATTTATATATTAGTGTGGATAAGTAATTGTGAATATGATACACAAATAAAAAATTAGAAATAAATGAAATATTCTCAGGAGTGACATCAATAGTAAAGAAATATTCGGACAAAAAAAAACCAGGCACATCCTCAACAAAAGAGTATTGAAAAAATGACATTTCCATAGTCACACTCAAAGAATGTAACTCACAGTTACTTTCAACTCAATCCTTTTGAATTAGAACACACTCCTTAGAGAAATTTATAGTGAGAGTCCAAGGATTAGTCGTATTCCAACAAAGATCAAACCTGCCAACTTAGTAAAATAAAATGATTAATAGTACTGCATCATTATGAAAATGATGGTAAAAAATTATGTATATAATGTTGAAAACAATGTTAATCATTTTGTTCTCAAAATATTGAACATAAGAACGCATTTTATCTAATTCCTGAATCTTGTTTGACATTTGAAAGCTTTGTAGGCTCTCTAGCTTTTATGGTTACTTTATTACCTGACCTAAAATTTTGAAAAGAAAGTTTACCATTGTATTACATCTTGAATGTATGAAATGAAATGCACTGGAAACAAAATTTAGCAAATGCATGGAGAGTTGGTGACCACTCATAGACAAAAGAAACTAGGAAGAATTTTGAATTTTGGCAACTTTTTTTTTGTACATGAGAGGTTGACAGGCAACAAATATTTAAAAGAAACTTATTATGCAATTCTGAACACAGTGATTTCCCAGTAACAACTAGGTCCAGAGTTATGGCACAAATCAGAAACTTTTTCTCAAGTTCCTCAAAAATCTTCTTGATGGTAACTGATGTTCTAAGAAAGTGTTCAACAAAGTCTTGGTTGTTGATCCATGATCAACAAATATGAAGAGGATCTGAGTATTGACCTTAGTTGTCAAATCAACTCTTTAAGAAATGGTACTAAAGGTAGACATTGAAAAAAAAAACACTGTTAAGGGCTCTAATAACCTTGCCGTTGACGAGTTCTAAAGCCCCACAAAAAAAAAAAAAACACCAATACAACAAGTGGCAGATCTCTTTTTGGAAAATTAATCAATACAACCTAGTTTCCCTGATTTGCACACTGCTCGTCTTCTCTTCTTAATTCTACCTGTAACTTTGATGAGTACAGAGTGCTCATTTTCCAAGTAAAAAGCTGAGTGAGCTCCACTTATCGAACATTGAAACCGAACAACCTAGAAACCTGGTTTTGAGTGAGTAACCAGTGTTTGCATCAAAAAAAGCAAGGAGAAATGAGAGGCTGTGTGCCAAATCTAACTTAAATGACAATATCCATTATTCTTTACAACCAACCATAACACTATGTAATTATACTCAATTTGTATATTTACAGGTTGAGTCAGTAAAAGCTAACACCTCAAATATCTGCAAAACTAATAAACATATTGAAACAAGGTATCACTAAATTGTCATGACATGAAGTTAATCATTTAACACATTTAAATGACAGGTAGTTTTTTAGCTGTAGAGATATTTTATTTATTCTCAAATGGAACTCCACAGTTTTCTAGATTCACTTCAAAGACCAAGAATATACGAGTAGAGATACAACATTGTAATTTGAACCAATAACAACAGATAAACATCACAAATAATGAAATATTTGATGTATGGACAAGGAAAACTGGAGATTTTTCATGTGTCTGGAGGACTTAGCCAAAGTGAGATCTATCTCTTAGTCATGCTTTATATTATGATTTGATTAATTATTTGCTATCTTGTCCCACAGCATATCTACAAATTAAAAGAGGCCGGGAGCAGGAGTCATTTAAGAGACCTCCTGTTCCCTCCCCACATCAACATGTTAACTTGCTGTGTTAAGGATTATGTAAACAAATTTGTAAGTGATAATGGTGTTGTATTCAATAAGATCAGTTACTGGCATTTTACTATTATAATAAAATTATAGTTCAAGTACATTCAATTTAACATCTTTATATTATTTNCCCCCCCCCCCCCCCCCCCATGCTCCTGCCCAGGTACTCCACAGATCCTCTCTATACAATAATTTTTTTATCATTACAATCATATTTCAGGTGTTTTGAAGAAACCATAGAGAAATCACCAGGTTTCATTTAAAAAATAAACAAAAATGACATCACTGAGCTAAAAAAATCTACCAATCATTTGAATACATAAAGTGTCACAACTAAGTGAAAATTGCACTAAATCATTTTCATTTATATATTAGAGGTGTTTATGGACTCAAACCCAAGTACAGAGGCTCAGAATTTATTTTTATGGTAGAGTGAAAACATACTTTAAATATATGAATTGAAAAAAATACACTACTTACAAACAGTTCAGTTAAATACACTGCTAATATCATTTTACTTCTCAAAATTTTAATTTCTATAAACAAATTTACATCCTGAGTGTAGAGATCTCATTTAGTAAAACAAGTTTTGTCCACGAAACAGTCAGTTTGCTTGTTTTTGTATTTTAAAAAAATTTCATATCAATAACCTGGGGCCCAGTAAAATTTTCTGTAGAGTGGAGGGGGCAGAACACATTACGTCAATGCAGAGATTACATGAAGCAAAAAGGAAAAGGTTATTCAATTAATAAATCTGTATTTTGATACTGAAGAAGTCAAATAAAAATGGAATATTAATAAATATTGATTCATATCTTAAACTAATATGCAGTGAAGCTTATAATAGAGTTTAAATGTACATCGACTCATTTTTATTGTGTTGTGCTAGCTATATTGTACTTAGAAAGAGATGTTAATACTACTCGTTCTGAAATAAAACCCAAGAGGTGAATAATAATCAAATGCTAAAATAAAGCAGTTTTTCGTACCAAAATCACAATGAATGTTCACTTACTCTTCTTGTGTAAACATCAAAGCAAATTTGAACATGAAAGTAATACTAAAACAACTAAGATGAAGTAACTCAAACATTACACGATAATACCAACACTTTATTAAACTTGTCTGTAAAAATTCTTAACTAATGTTTCAAAAACAAAATTAGATGTTCAATTAGTACAAGGCACTAAAATTCATGATTGTACTTCAAGGAAAATCATTAATTCATACTTGTGAAACCCTCAACAAAACTAAGTGTCTTATCTTTCGCAGTGTTGCAATGGCCACTATAGCTCTTCAGAAAACATTAATATTGAAAAAAAAATTCATTTATCTTTCCACACTTCAGTAATTAAATAGTGATTTTATACCCAAAACATTAATAATGTAAATTAATGATTTTAATCTTCAATAGAAATGAAACACAGATGAATTGCAAATGACTTCAATCATCAAATAAACCACATCTAGGAATATAAACACAATACATTACAAAAATTCTGAACTTTGTTCAAAAGTCAACTCCAAATAAGAACTGGATCTTCATCAAATTTCCTCTTCTCAAACAACCTCCATTCTTCATCCCAATATCAATTTTATTAACATTGTTAATATATTTAGAAAAATTAAGGGTACTGAAAAAAAAAAGACAGATAAAATGGTAAAAACATCAAAAGATTATTGAATAACATTATGTAGATATGTAGGCCCTACAGTCCAGAACCTACTTCTAGTAACCATTCTGATGGATCTAATTAAATTAAGTACTTGGATTTTTATAGTTGGATGGTCCCCAAATCCTTGAATATTTTGGTGAGCACTCCAGCCAACTGCAAGAGTTAAAGGAAATAAAAGAAAATAATACAGGCCGATGGTTTTCAAATCCCATATAGTTTCAAATATAAATGACACAGTTAAGTCATAAACAATTACCTTTAGCTAAAAATCTCTCCTCGTGGAGGACACAAATGGCATTAAGACATAATAAGGAAGCTTCATACAAATTCCATAAAGTTATAGCCATAGTTCGTCTAGATATTCGCTACGTAGTCAACTTAGTTGAACAATAAAATTGTTAACCACAACACAAGTAAATAACGAGGGGTTTCTATCACACTCTGACAATTTGTCTCATCGGAGCTCATACAAAACTCGTCACACAAAACGCTATTAATCTGACTGCATCCAGGTACAAGTGACACATGGGTTGGTTACGCTGTTGATAGTGGGTAACATGCACCCTGCACGCACCTATGTTGGTCGATGAGCAATTGCTCTTTAGAGACGAGAGGTTCGTAAACGAATGAATCCAAAGGAACAAGTTCTTTCAGTGAATCGTTCACCCCAATCGTTCCTTATGTTGAACGGTCGTTCTTCGTTCATCTAAATATTAATATTTTTCGCTACATTTTGTTATTCCCGAAAATTGAGTGATATCGTGGAGAATGCATCTAATTAATAATAGCCAAGCATCTTTTATAGATTACATCAGAATAAACAAACAGTAAATACAGCAAGGTAAAAACAAATTGGACTGTGTCGGACAGTGTTTATGAAAACTTTTGATTTATTAATTGAATCCAGTATTGTTGAATATATCATATGACCTTTAGGTGGGCTAAACACAATATTTGTTGTGACAATTTTTCAGTTGCCTGCGTAAAAGTGTTTAGGTTATTTATATTCCGATGTGTTAACGTTATTTCATATTTTGTTTTTACGTTGTTGTGTTTACTGTTTGTTTATTCTGATGTAATCTATAAAAGAGGCTTGGCTGTTATTAAACAGATATATTTTCTACGATATCACTGAATTTTCTGGAATAACTAAATGTAGCGAAAAATTTTAATATTTAGATGAACGAAGAACGATTCACTGAAACAACTGGTTCCTTTGAAATCGTTCATTCACGAACGTCACATCTCTAATCATTGTGCCGTATTGCTAGTACCCACACCTGACCCACACACTTCACTGGTTGATCTTACAGTGATCCAGAAGTAAAGTGGCACCTTCGACACAAATCGTTTAATTGTTGTGCCCAAGGTATAAAAATACATTAAAAATCAATATAAAATTAATGTGAGCTCAAATCATTTCATTTTATTCTTATATGGATATGGCACATGAATATGGGATACGTAACATCTACATTTTCCCTCTCTTTACATAGTTCTGATATATAAGTACCTTTATTAACTATTTCTAAATTATATGTCTCATATTCTGGCATCAATATATTATATGGCGCGAGAAAGTGAAATTCGTAACATTTCCAGCCCCCAACCCCACCAATACAATTAGAAACCACTGACAGCGGGAAAACATGTGAACGACGGAACGACATTGAATGAACGATTCTGAGAGTACACGATGAACGAAACTTCGCATCTGTATACCATTTCCTTCCTCGCGGCGGTCGGCAGTGGAACAGCTACTGGTAAAACAACCGCCAATCCGCAATACTGCTAGTAGAGCATCGCACAACACACAAATTAAAGAATAGCATAACTAAAAGGCCAGTAAAAGTATAGTTTTGGATGGAATAAATTCGTACAAAGTAGGAAATCATCTTAATTCTTTCACTTGGTCCCAAATACATGGAATCTGAGTTTGCATCACCTTAGCAAGCGTGCATAACTTTTGGCAGCGGAAAAACGACATTTTTGCACGTTTTTCAGTTTTTTGCTTACATCTCGGAAACAAAGCATCGCACTGAAAAACATACTCTATTCGAAATTACTCCGCAAAAATTATCTGCTGTAACTGTTGCATTTGATGAGTCCGATGACATTCACAATGCGGAAAGAAGAAATTCTTATCAAATAATAGCAACAAACAACGACTAATCACCATGCTGCGTATGAAACTATTACAAGACAGGCAAGTGAGGATGCCGACAAACCTACATTTTCTATATATCTTCGTTACGTCTACATCACTTTCTAGAGACCAATCTGTAAGTTAATTTTCCCCATTGTACTTCTCTAACTGCATTATTTAACGCATCGTGGTTGACAATCTTCATTGGTATTGTACCAGGTATTCTTACATTTCCTTTGTATCAAAAACTTCATGGTGGACAGACAACTTAAAGTGAAGAAGAAGAAGTAATTCTTGCAGTTAAATTAAATTGGGTATACACTGACAGTACAGTTCTTAAATAACGATTGAAACTGTATAGTTTGATAACATAGTACATTTGGTTATATTAATAAACAGTTTAGACGCATTCCAATGTGTTGTTTATTGTAATCCCGTCCTTCCCCCAGGTAAGTAATCACAATCTTTCATTAAAAGTAATCGTATAGCTAATTTTAATGAATGTACGTGTTAGCTAAGATTCTTCTCTTTGGCGGCCGGCCGGTCTACGAGACCGGTGTTGTACAGCGTTAGACGTCGGCCTGGTAATTGTAGGAGGCCATGCCTCAGCACGCCATAGTTTTAAAAACATTCGTTTGACGGTGTACGAACTCTAAATGACAGCAATTCCATCTCTGGAAAAAATATTAAGACCAAACCAGAAGAACGTCGTGTAAGACATAATTTTAACATAGACATAGCTATGTTATGTACCGGATGTCCGAAGGGGAAAACGAAGTTAGGTGACTGTCTCTCTCGCACATCGACTTGAGTGGAGGAACTCGATTCCCCTCTCTGAATATTGACTGCTGCTCAAAGTCATCCAAGCGGGTGTGCGAGAATGAGGCCGACAACTCACAACAGTATCTTCTACCTCGTATTATCACAAACAATTACAGCAAAGACCGCTGAGTCTATATTATATTTGTCTATGCAATTATGATGGAGCGACAATCAGAAAAGAGAAGAGTGAAACAAACAAGCGAACGGCACAATTCTGTTTATGTTGGAGCGACGATACGAGTGATCATCGACACATCTGCGCTTGCAATAATGCTCAAAGCCTCTCAGTCTGCGTTCAGCTATTTGTTCAACATAATCTCACAAAATTTACTTGCTGAATTAATTTTCATAGTCACATTTGATGTGGTTTTAACCCATTTTGTGTCCCAGAACGCGACACTCCGGTGGTCGCAACTCATCGATTACTCAAAATTCATCGCAGAACAATGTAATACAATTTCGAAGCCGCAACAACAATGGCAACCCTAGCTTCAATAATAGCGAAGAAAACGTACCAAATGAATTTCGTTGCTTTTATCGTTGGTCGCAGTGCCAACATAAACGCCCTCTCTTGTCATCACGGGAAGATTTAACGTCCCAGATGAAGAGGTTAGCGTCGCGTTAGACCGTGTCCTGCGTGGGCAACAAACGCGACATTCGCCGACGCTTAAACTTAAAACTTGATTGAATTTCAAACTTGCTTGAATTTTGTCCCGCGTCAAATGCTACTTTTTATCCACAGCCTACTTGATCATACATGAAATCATTGTATAATTATGATCAAGTTGATCTTGATTTCATCGTGATCTCATCCGAATCTTTATAGGTTGGCTCACGGTTTTGTGCAAATTTCGAGATATAAAAAAATGTCTCGTAATAAAGTTTTGATAGAAGTATGCAAGAGACGTCCCCTTTGGGTCTACTTTATTTTTTTCGCGAATTTTACGCGACGTCATCTGGCTTAAACGCAGGACACTCAATCCTGCCGACAGGACGCTACATTTTTGTCGCTCAAAGTTGTCGCGCGCTGTCACATGTGTTTGTCGCCCACGCAGGACACGCCTTACTCCTCACTTTCGTCTCATCATTGATCGTCGCTCCAACATAATCGAACCCTAAATATCATAATCGAACCATAAGTATCTTAATTTAACCAACTTCAATTATTGGAAACTTGTGCTTTATTTAATAAGTTGAATCAATTTTCCTTAATGTTCCCTTTCACATCATTTACATGAAAATTTTCACATCATTTTCTCCCTTTATTTATGCGTAAATCAACTGATTTCAACCCAGATGACTATTAGGGAGATATCTCACGATTTTAACCATTCAATTAAGTTCTTTCTATCAGAAATACAATTATTAATATGAAATAAGAAGCATTGTAATTGTTTCTGAAGCATTTTAATAAGTACATTAGTTTATTGTCCTCCACGTGGTCATACGCAGATTTAAACAGTTTTTTTTACAATAAATTTGTTTATTATTTATGCATTCTCATCCCGATACGAATGCACTTGTGTCGTGTCAAAAGGATTGGGTTGGTCTATTTTGGTTAATGATAAAATTGATCAATGCAGAATCACGGGTAGAATCACACTTCTCATAAATACAATCGACCATAGAAACTACCATCCCCCTTCAATCAAAACTGTAGAAACAATTGGTAATTTAAGTGATTATTCTAGTTCTACGGATTAGTGAATAAATTTTCTAATGAATTCTGCAACCCTCGTGAATATTTGCCACTTTCATTAGTCATGTCGAAAAAATTAACCTATTTTAATACATTTAAGCATATACGAGCATTCAGAGACCATACAATCAAGTCGTTCCCGCTTCAATTCGCCAGCTTCTCCCCCTCGACACGAACCAAGCGAGTGACCAACCATAATTCAGAATTGTTCGGAATTCCACGCTAGTGCCAGCTAGACTAGCGGATAGAGACTAAAATCCGAATTGTCGCTGCTCGAACAGCTCCGAACTGGAATTTCTCTTCTGCGTGTGCGCCGAACAGTTCGGAATCAGCTGGAACAATCCTCTTGTTATTTATAAAAAAAACGGGAAGACTAACCGCAATCGCGCGACCCAAGAACACAGATATCCACCTCTCTGTCTTGAAATAGTGAGAGAACAGACGGCTTTTCAGTATTCTTCGGCACTGAATATTCATTGCTTTGCCTCCAATGTTTTAGTAATGCTCTGTAAAGGGGAGCATACGCACGCCATTTTTGTGTCACACTGACAGATTGACGTCCAAAGTACAACAGTGAGTGTCATGCTTCCTAATATTTATTAATTATTACAAATTCTTGCCATATAAATTCAAGATCTTCAGAGTATCAATGAAAAAAGTATTCGTCATTTTAATATCACTATGCAGAAGCTAGGTATTCAAAGATATAATTACATCGAAGCTTAGGTAAATAAACTAAGGTTATATTCTATAACTGCAATTAAACAAATGCAAATGTATTGTAACGAACTGAATAGGGCGTGGGATCGTGAAAATTTCAACGTATTGAGCCAACTCAAGCCTAAATTCCCTACTCACGGAATAAAAGAACTTATCAGATAACAATTGACATTTATTCACAAAAAACACAATGAAGTAAAACACAAAATTTAAGAAAACTACTTCCCCAATGCATACACACGGAGTAAAAAATATTTTTACAAGCCGCTCAGCACTTTCCTTCAATTGTATTTTTGTCTTAATGACCACTTTTTAGGATGAAATTAACGTCAGCTAGTTCATGGATGACGGATCACAAACATAAAAGAAACTGGATGGATTTCACTGAGAATGTAATATGTCTTGATGATTAATTAAGCAGCAGCGACAGTAGTGAAAGGCGTAACTCCATGCTGATTCTCTCACTTTGGCTGGACCTCGATGGCGTAAAGCAGTACGAAATGTCTGGACACAGCACCGAGATAATAAATTCTAGGCGTATTTCTGCGCTCGCGATCACGTTCACTTGCCGACTCAGACTATAGCCAAGTTACCGTAAGAGAATACACCAAAAACACCAAGATGGCTGACTCCGGGCGGACTCGATTGGTTTTTCAGGGCAGCCACCACCAATATTTTAGAACAAAAACCCGACACTCGCTTTGACTTGACTACATAATATCGAACAAAACACGCAAAAAATCTGTGCAATTTTGGTCCGATAAATTAAAAAAAAATTGAGCCCTTAACTAAAGATGAACTCGCAATTTTGAATAACATAATATTACTAATTTTAATTGGAATCAATTTAGTATTAAATGAATTTTTGATACTACATGGAAAATGTGTCTGACAATGTAATGGTAAGAAAATATTAAGCACCCTAGATAGAAATCAAATTCAAAGCACTTTATGAAGTACAAAAGGATAAAGAATAAAAAGTGTGTAAATCAAATTATACAATAAATACTATATTTATTAAATTTATTTACTATAAATACAAAGAAAAGAAGGGGGAACCCATTTACATTTAATGCATTATTAAACTGAACTAAAAGTGTTCATTGTTGGTTAACCTAAATGCACATACTTGTATTACATAGTATTTTAATTGATAACTTACGAATAACATGAAATCATAGATAATGCAGAGAAATACTTACACCTAATAGTTGGGCAATTCTCACCAAAACTTCCGTTTCACCACCAGTATCAAATATACTCTTTTCACGAGGGTCATTCTTAATGAACGAGTACATGTGGAAAATACTCTTCTGCAGTGAACTCTGAACTGCAGGAATCCTTTTCAGTTTCTCGGCCATGGTTGACAAAAGTAACACACGCTCAAGAAATTATTAAACGATAACACCTCGGCAAACGAAGCACGCACGTTAAAATTTCCGTGTGGTACTATTGAAACATTCGTAACGGGCGTACCAACGCTATGGAAACAACAAAGAAACTACCGTAAAATGAATTTTGTTGAAAGTAGATTAAAAAATAAAGATTTCTTGCATAAATTACACATGTATTTTGTAGATGGGAATTGTGATTTTCTGTTACTCTACAAAGGATAAAGAAGAGTATTTTAAGGACTGGTTCTCCTAGAGTTATTTCGTCAAGTTTGGTGGTAGTGAATCCAACGTATAAGATGAAAATATCACTAGTCGAGTTGTATACGACATAGGGGGAATCAATTGTGTAGGTTGGCAGTTCTCCCAAATTTGGTGTATACTGTTTCTTGAATTTTACTATACCCACGGACGCACCTATTACTCTCTTCGAATCAGTAGACTGTAGGATGACCACCGTCGTTCAAGAGCTCCTTCGCGTTGACTGTTAATTCGTACTATCGCGTAGAAACAAAAAATTATCGAGTCGCTCAAAACAAAACGTGTCACGACTTGACGCATTTGGGAATAAACTAACGCTCGTAATGACTTCGGCGCTGCGTGGTTGTAATATCGCGGCGTAGCGTTCGAAAACACTCGTCTACAAGACTCAACTCGTTGCTCCCTCGCACACTCAGCGAGGGATAGTAAAAGGTACCCTCTGCGTCCTCGGACGACCGAAGAAGACAGCGAAAATCCTCACAAGAATGAATCTGTCCGTCCTGGCCAAGTCCGTTCACGCAACTCTACCAACCGAATTCAATCAGCCTATTCTCTAGTTGTTGGTTGCGTTCTCATGTCCTCTAATTGGTGGCTTAGTATTTTTTCTGGCAGCTTCTTGTACAACCGTTCCTGCTCTTACCCATTGCCTCCTTACTATAATTTCAACCGATTTTCTTACGTTCTTGTTCCCACGATAGTTCTAATTCCGACTCTTTGTGACCATAACCGATGTAACTGACGTATTTTGCACTTTCTGGAAATATTATAATTTTCAAATTTTAATTACTCATTTTCGTAAACGAACGTTACTGTGT
Source organism: Laupala kohalensis (assembly GCA_002313205.1). NCBI lineage: Eukaryota > Metazoa > Arthropoda > Insecta > Orthoptera > Trigonidiidae > Laupala > Laupala kohalensis. Next base: position 799,403 of record NNCF01126858.1, on the reverse strand, counting down.
ATTGAGTGTGCATAAAACATTTGGTTTTTATTCTTAGAACATTTTTATACTTCTATTAAAATGAAGAACACACCTGCATTTATTCTTGCATCATACACAGAGAGTAAGAATGTCAAACGAACATTAGAAAATAATTACATATTTATTCCAGAGTTAGAATTGGTTTCCTACAACTAGGTTATAATATTCACAATATGACAAAAATCCAAATCGTCTCCCTATAATCATAAATAATAATTTTTTATATTATTTAAATTTAAACTCGCAACGAGCAAGTTAAGAGCAATGTTTACTATACACTGAATGCATCACAATGACACAAAAATGGTGACAAGGTATGTCTGTCTTCTTAAAGCTCTGGTTTTAGTTGAGTCTGCGTGATCAAGGTTGGATCTCAATCTTCTATCTTGCCTCTTCCCATTGTTCGCCGATAAAGAACGTGCGTGTTTTTGTTATCAGAAATGATATTTGCACGAGTTATGCGAATAGTGAGCCCACTAAGTGGCGGCAATATTTGTACAACTTATGTGAACTATTGTGTGAGCCTACTAACTGGAAATGATATTCGCGCAAGCTGTGTGAATGGCCATACACGACATTGTAGTTAGCCAGACATGTACTTTGGGATAAAAAAGACGATACACAACGGTCTTATGATTTATATTTTCAATCTATGTTAGACGTTCTTCATACAAGGATGCAAAACCTTACATTGTGTACTCTGTGAAGTGCTCAGTAACTAACATCCGACTTGAGTTTTTACGTCACTCCACATGTTTTTTATCACGTTTTCTGACTGAAGTTTATAACAATCGTTAAGGAATTTGTAGCAGATTTCAATCCCTTGTACATAGTTTAATTTCAATTTAAAGTCTTACGTTGAATAATGTTACCCGTCAAATTCTCATTTATAAACCTACAATTATTTCACTCTTATTACCTCTTACAAATAGCAGATCTACAGAAGTTCACATAACTTGGGCCCACTACGTGGCGGCGATTTTGCACAACTTGTGCAGATAGCAAGTCCATTAACTGGACATGATTTTCGCACAAGTTGTGCCTGATACAATCCTCTCTAATTTTCTACTGCTATCGATCCCTTTATAGGTTCGATCTAATAAATTATCTTTAATATTTACTTAGAAAGCATTAATCACTAGGCTATATGGGTATCAACCATATTTTATGTGAGAGGAAGGACCGGCTGGAACGTGAGTTCAAATCACGGATCGCTGAAAGACAAACAAAAACTGACTTAAGGCTATTTATTTATCTACTAGTCACTATTGGTACCAGCTGTTACCAAATACTCTTTTACCCTTGGGTTATACATAAGATAATTCTTGAATACATCAATCAATAGTTTGAAATATACCTAACAGAACATAAGATGAATAATACATTTTGTGAATCCAGTAATTGGAGTATCTGAATGTTACTTAATATGAATAGACGGAGCAAAACAGATTATTATTCCAAAGACTCAAAGTAGTTAATACATTTAGTGAACCATCAAGAAAGTAATTCTAACACTATGCAACATGAAAAGAACAGTTTTAGGGCCTGATGGGCACGGAGATAAATAGTTCTTACACAGGACGCACTGAGGGTGCGTCTTGCGGAGTGTCGCGCTCGGCAGACACTGTCCGTTCCTTCGATCCCCTCCTTGCTCGTTGTCAGAGATCTTTGTTGTTTGAATTTTGTCCCCTGGAGGGGGGTACCAATCCCATCAAGTTTCTTATGATGTCATAGGGATGACGACACTCCGCAAGAGTCGGTCCTTTATTGGTTGATCAAAGCTCACGCAACTAGGACGTGATGCTGACATCCCTGATCTCACGCCACCAGGGCGGAGGCGGCCAGCGGAAATGGCGAATCGCCTTTCCGCTGCCCAAGGGAAGCTTCATAAATTATGACCAGTCAAGATGTTTCTGACTGCAGTCAAAGCAATAGTCGGTGCAGCGAAATAAATGAAAGTTTTCCATTGCTGTCTAAGTAGGACCGTAACATGCCAATATTGGCGCTGCGTGGGTACAATCATACGAACGAGTTGTGGCAATAGTGATACACAACGTGGCAGCTAGTAAGGTAACCATGAATTTAGTGATAAAAAACCAATATAAAATAGTCCTATTTCCTAGTAAGATATTGTGAGTCCTATTTTTTCATTATAAAACGTTTTTAATGTATGGATTGTAGATGTTTAAATGTGCTCTCGTGATCAAAGTGATCTAGTATTCCACTTCCTCTTGAGTTTTTATGTAATTTCTTAATTCAATTTTAAAGGATTTTTACAAAATAATCACTGAGACTAATATATTAATTTTTTTTTGTAATATGGTTCTGTGGAAATCATACGATTTTCGAAAGTTTATTACTATGGTCTATGTTCTACTCTTTTGACCTAGTATTATCCAATGGTTTTTGTACATGACAAACCTATTATATTTTAATATTCAGTTAAATATCGTTGGAATGGTTAACGTGCGATATATTATTTTTCTTCCCTAATTAAGTTCTTTCGAGAATTTTTCTCATTATACTTCTTCTGCACCATTTATCAGATGACACATTCATATTTCTATGACATAATATATTATTACAATATTGGATGAAGCATATGTCGGTGTAATATACAAACTTCTATAACAGTTGAGTTATGATCATATACCAATGACATATTCTCATTGAAAGGATCTATCTCGTATCTTTGATCATATTTTGATAATAGATCTATGGCTTATATCACAAGAAATATGATCGTGTAACGCTGGTCTTATTCACAAAGATAACGTGGGGGATTGAATTTTTGGATCATAATCATAAACTGACGCAATAAGATGGTTCGGCGCCACAGATATGAGATAATTGCATTCACCAATGATTTGATAATATTCACCAAGAGCAAGTCAGGCCGAGATATGAAAAGGCTTAGGGTAGTGGTGGAAAAGTAGACAAAAACGACTGAATTGAATGTCGAATGGTTTAAGGGGTCTCCGAGATGAATTAGGAAACTACCGTTGCCGATTAAACACATATCATTCCTCGTAGAAGGTAATTGAATCCACAGTACTCCAGCACAATTAGGGTACTTCTTGGGGGAAAAATTCAAACTTAAAAAATTAGAAAAATTGTTGCCTACAAAACCATTTAAGTCTAAATAAGCTTTCATGAGGGCAGCATGAGAAAAGAAAGGAAACTAGAAAGGAAAATTGTCAGTATTAGGGAAGGTGACAAAGTTAATGTAGTTTGCAGGGCTTTCCAACGATCCAGTTTGACTGAGTCAATGATGGAGCCATAGTATAAGTAAGCCCAACACCCACTTGATCCTCGGTTTCGCTGTGTGATAATGTTGGCTGACTTCCACCTTTCGGGATTTCGAGCTATCGGTTGTCATGTGCCACCTCTAGATGCCCGAGAGAAACTGTGTGGGTGCTATTAAATAGTACAAGCAGAAAACAAGTGACGACAAGTATAATGAATGCTAGGTCCGAATTTGATATTATTTTGCAACAGTTACAGCTTTTGTATCTTATTATGCGTCTAATTGGACGCATTTTGACTTAAAGCGTTATAAGGTGAAAGTGACGATGTGTGGTGGAAATCCTTTCTCACTTCGCCTAGGTGATGGTTCTGTACATTCGCAAGCATTACGTAATGTCACGTCATTGGTCATTTTTGTAGTATTGTCACGTGGGAGTGGGGTTATATTAAATAAACCACCAACCACTTGGCGGGATAGTCCTCATAATTATGGTAGAGCGTGACCACGAAGGGTGGAGAAAAGACATTGAAACTATAGAATAAATAATATCAAATGTAATATACCAAAAATAGGGGGTTTAACCCCTAAGCATTAATATAAAGCATTCTAGTGGAAACTCTCCACAGAAGAAGTTAGTAACATTTGTGGAAGTGCGGCGCGTATCGTTGAATTCACATAGGTGACTACTGCAGCCGGGTTTCGAAGCTCGAAGCCAAAATGACTTATTCTCGAACCAGAGTCAGCATTCGACAGATTATACGAGACGAGTCCTCACGGAGGAGTCCACAGGACGGAGCCAGGGCTCTGGGGGTTCATCGACGCGTGAGTAGCTTTGCCGCGTTCCAAGGCCACTCTCTCCTCGGCGGACGTCGCATTTATGAAGAATAATTCGTCTACGTCACAGTGCGTAGAATGTGATGCGTAGGAGGTGACGAGTGGGGAGTGATCGTAAATGCCATTCCTAATATGGCGTGTTGTGAAATAACAGAAACTGTGGCTATGCGTCTAACTGAGTCAGAGGTCTCAGACAGCGTCGGAAACCGTCTCAGGCAGTCCAAAGTCCGGGTTGAACCAAAGTCTGTCGGTATATGAATTGGGCGATTCAAACAAAGAATTTAGTTAAAAATAAAGAATTTAATTTAATAAAGAATTTAATACACATCCGTGAGAGTATTACGTTTTACAAACCAGTTTTGTTACGAAAAAATCGATGATAACGAACAGTGCTTCGTGTAGCACTAATGAAGGCTGTATGTGTAGCACTATATGGTATAGCCCATTTGAAGGAATGGTGTCCAGTTGGGACTGTTTTCATCATAAGAGGCAACAGGAGCACCTAAGAAATAAATTAGATTATGCTTATGTCTACCGCCAAGTTTCAGAAGAGATAGCAATTCTATTGAAGTGTTGCAAACCCTTTTATGGGTGATCCTAGAACTCCTTAGAAGAGTTTGGTGGGTATGGGATAGCAAAGATTGGTAGAGCTTAAGCGGGACATTCCTAACTTGGTAGTTGACACAAGATTCCTTTAAATAATGAATCACCATATCGAACTTACTTTAAAAATGAGATTTTATAGATGCATACTAATATATAAATGCGTAACATGAAAGTGTGTCTGTCTGTTCGCAACTTAATCACGACAAAACCACAGAACCGATGATGAAATTTGACAAGTATATAGTAAGATGTTCAGTATGAACATAGGGTAACTTTTGCTTTAAAAATGCGTGAAAAGAAAGATAGAAAATGATTTTGACCATAAATGTCGATGAAATCGGGAGAAACGAGATGAAATCGGGAGAAACGCCGCCTAAACGATTAGACACAGGTGACAACTATGAATGACAGTATTGTTCGCCTCAAGGAGTTTTATAAAGAAGTCCGTGACGGCATATGTCTATCTACAGAGCTTTACCTACATTATCGAAAAAACTTTATTTCAATAGGAGTGTTATAATACTTCAATTTAAGAGAATAATTTAAGAAGGAAAAAATCAATTATCATCAACTTTTATAGTCCATTTTTGTATTGAGCCTTTGACAAAGATTAAAAACACCTTTAAATCGTACATTTTGGACCAATGGTTTAGGTTTTAAAAGCGTTTTAATGAGATGGTGCAAATGCGCAGCCGACACCTCTAGCCTGTCTTGCCTTGAAAACGAAAATTCGACTTGCGCGGCTGCTGGTGAATGGGTTTGTTGGACTAACAAGTAAAGAATATTCGGGGCAACGCCAGGTTCCGATTACTTGAACATATTCCGTGAATTACAAGATAACCTTAGAAAGAGCGTTCCACTCTTTTGTAATTATTTATAAGATACCTTAGGGGTTCGTGGGCTCGGCGCCCAAAGACGCTACGAACATCGTTTTTGGTTTTCTTTGTGGGGCTTTATGGCTCATGCCGACATCGAAGGTCATTGAAGCCAAAAAAACTTGTACAGGCAGGGAAAATGCAGTTACGCACTAGGGAGAGCCAACATTACTCTCCCCGCGTGTGGGACTCGCCGAATGATTCAACCCTACCCACTAAAAACCCTCCTGATTTACAACACACCAAACCATATCTCACAACATATATCAAAACATCAAATGGGGGGGGGCAAAAAATGAGGGGGGACATAACATGAAGGGGGAACAAAGAATAAGGGGGAACAAAAAGTGAGAGGGTTGAGGAAAATGAAAGATACCCTAGCCTTAATAGCGTCGGGATCGAAAAGAACAAGAGGTGACCAAGGGTGGTCAGGAAAGAGAAAGGAAGGAGCCTCCCACAAGTAAGTGGAAGTAACGAACGTCGTGGTCTTTACAAACTTACTGTACTTAACCATACCAACAGGTGCATTGGAGTCCGCCAGTTGCTTCCAACTGTAAGCGTCTAGACAGCGGGTTGCGTATCAGTGATGGAGACTTATAGAAACCTGGCCGAGAGGTAACACAACAGGTTCTGTACGCTTAAGGAGAACCGAACGCGCGTATTTATATTGTATCCTACTAGTGTCAGGGTGCCCTCACGATGTGGAAAATTCCTTCTAGAACATGGAAAACTCCTTCTAGAACTTTCGAGGACACTCACACCAAGACACGTGTGTGCGTTACAAAGGCAAAATAGGACGCCCAAAAAATTTTGACAGTGATGAGAGCAGAAGGAGACGGAGGCGGCCGCATCTCAACGGACCGTGGGAAAGGAAAGTGAATTTATGAAGAGTATCTTAATGTGAAATATTTCATTTTAGGATAATGAAAATAAATTTTAAAATTATGAAAATAGAGTATAAGTAAATAAAATTCACAATGACAACGGAGTATTGGGAAATAATAACAATATAATAAAACGTCGCCATGTGACATAAGTATTGGTCACGTCACCTGTGATAAAATGACAACTGCAAGCTTTAATGTCTCATTTTCACTCAAACTTTACATTTCCATCCTTCACATATTTTCTGTATATTTCCAATCCACAATGCCCTATGTCGCTCAGGTCATCTAACTCGGGTGTGTTCGCATTGACTCTTTATCACCTTCGGCACAGCATAGAATCAAACACCGAGAAGGTGACCTCGGTTAGACTGCGATGAACAAATAATTACAGCGCATAAGACCATTCTGTTTTTCTGTTCGCGTAGTTTCAAGAAAATTAAAAAATAACTCTACCTCTAAGAAACACCGAACACAGATCAGGTGTCTACTGTTGTACTTTCTAATGGCGGATGGTTATGTTTCCGGGTGTGGTCAACATAAAGCGACAGTGACACGCCGTTCAAACCAGGCAAGGTGGAAGTCATAGTGTGTGAGCCTACGACAAAAGTTGGTCACCTGATTTGCTCACGTTTATAATAGATAATATAATCAATAGATGGTATCAGAAAATACAAGTTTGCCAACCAGCTCGCGAGATGAACATATTTATAATTTAATTTATGTAGTTAAGAACAAGAAGTCACCCCATTTGCTCATAGTTCATATTTCGTATACTAGTCAAGTATTGACTAACAATGATGAGAAAAACAAGGCAGACGATTTTGACGTGGCACAAGCGATGGCAGACGCCATTGACCCAAGTCAAGCAATGCTCACACTTGATTCAAACACCATTTGTTTTGGAATACTTCAGAGAGTATATTCAGTAAGATAGGCCAAATTTCCTTCATAACACCTTAGAAAACATGCTCAAGACTCGTTCGTTAGAACATAAAAAAGTGTCTCCATAATTTATTTCTGTATATTCTTGGGAGTCAAGAGAATTTTTCTCATGAATGGAATGCTCGTAAGGTTGATTGTAGTCGACTACAATCAGAAGTTAGCGTAACTAGAAAACCCCATGTGCCAGCAGACCAATTTATCTGTAGTCAACTTCGCTAAGGAGGAGAGTTGAGCGCAGTCAGAACAATTGATAGTATCACAGACTCAGAAGAATCGCCCTGGGTTGAGGATGAGAGTTGAGTCTAGTCAGAAGATTCGAATTAAAAGAATCGCCAAGTAATTCATTATTAAGCATTTTGTGACTGTTTACCTCACAAAAAGCATTTCCTTAACCTAACGTGCATGCACGAACACAGAAGTCGACTTCTGCATCACTTTTGCATTCCATTTCCGAGCGAAGTTGACTAGTCAGCCAGAACTAGTCAACTTTTCTGGTTGTGACTGGAAAGCCCCAATTTTTTCTGCCAGTAAATTGTTAATATTGTTCGAATCGAGAGAGCATCCCACACTTTCCGATTTATCTCTATGATTCGACAAATTACTCTCATCGACCGATAAATCGATCGTGTGTAACCGCCTCTAAGAATCGATGTTCTATATTATCGGTTCTCGAATTGGTACATGAAGTATCGATATGAATATGCATAAGTATGGATATCATATCAGGTATCGATTCCGTATCTATACTTTGTTTCTCTCTGGTGTTATTACCCGTGTTCAGCCCACAGACTATCAGCCCGTGTTATTCTGTGTGCAGTCTGTGTGCTTGGCGGTGCCTGGTGCTGTGGTCGGTTGAGGAAGGTTCACGTCCTTCAAATTTGCGTTTAGTTTATCGTCGTAATATCTGACCACACAGTTAATGCAACATTCCCATTCGTGTGTTTCGTATAATCATGTAATTATATTAAATTATTTTATTCTTGCGCAACACCATTGCTTGTTGGACGTTCTCGTGCAGTTCTCATGGTTCACTGTAAATATCGGAGTAATTTCATTGTGAACGATGTAATTCTTGCTTTATATACATATTTAATGTTGTATTCTATGTTACTGTAGATGTTAGAGGAATGTAATTGTTAAGTATGTTTTTTATTTAATCATTTCCATTCTTCATATCATGATTAGTCTAGAATAGCATGCTGGTATTAGTGGAAGCTTGGGTTGATCATTCCGATGTGGTAATTATTTTCTCCGTATTTTTTAAAAGTTGTACATCAAGTAAATAGTGTTAGTAAAATAGCCGTTTTTGTTGAAGTAAATTTTCCGATAATTTATATGAAGGTGAATAATGCACAAGCCAGCATGTCAAAAGCATGATGAACAGCCTTGTCAAGAGCTTATTATTACAAAAAGGAATGTTACTTATATAATATTTTGTTGAGCGCATGGAGATTTTAACTTCTTACAAACGAGGAATAAGATGATCATTCCGTTATCAAATGTATTTGTAATGAAGGGCCATGGATATTTTCTAAATAAGTTACATGCTTAATCTAATGAATGCAGTTTAAACACTTTGATACCAAATCAGTGTGTTCTGTTCCATTAATCATAATAAGTGGTTCTGTATGTGGCGTATTTAGTCTTTAACAATTGCCTTATATTTGATTTGCTATTTTGGTGTAAAAGAACAATAAAATTCAATTTCACTTAACTGATGTTTCTTTTACCTTTTGTATGTAATCAGTTGTTTTGCTTTTTTCTTCTTCCTGTTTTTACATTTTGATAATGTATACCTTGTTTTTCCTTGATAAGATCATTTATCCAATATACATCAGAAACAAGCAAACAAATGAAGCAGAAGTACAATTTTACATCAAATTAAAATAAACATTTTATTTCATGGTTCATTTATGTTTGCTCCAGTCATGCTTTAAAGATAGGTCTTGGAACAAGGTGTTTGGGAATCATAGTTTTAGTGGTTATTACAAATTTCATAGTTCAAATGATGTAAACAGACACAATAGGGTTTTCTGTCTTGACACAATCACAGTTATGAATACTATTTTTCACTTTTCTGGAAAGGATTATATGTATAACTAAAATATGGTCAAAATTAATTTAAAACTGTCCCTTACACATATGCACACTCACTAAAAAAATTTGGTTTAGAGTTCCTTTAGGTTGAAGGATGACTGCAGAGTCCTCGAAATGTTTCTACTAAGTACTCGGAGAATCTCATGTTCTATCTGTTTGTACGACTAAGCATGCTAAGAATTTTCATTATGTAATATGTACTTTGTTGTGTATTCTTGCTGTGTCTCTAACACAAAAAGAAAATAATTCATATATGTTTGTGTAGGATTCTTCCATTCCTATTTGTTCCAAATGTTTTAATTACGTATGGATATGCTCTAAAGTTATTTTAATTTATGAACATAATTGAAATTCTCTGTGTTGCACAAGAAACTTGAATATGAGGCAGATGAATGTGGAAGGAGAGAGGTTAAAAATATAAGACATATAAACTTCAACTGTTTCTTGCAAAGAATTTCACAAGGGTAGGCCTATAGTAATTATTAATGCCAGTATTTCAGCTTGTATCATATACTATGTCATCAAGAATGCAATGAAAATTTAGAAATGAGCATAGGAAGTCTTAAAGGAAGAGACCAACTACCTTATTCATTCTCAATTATTTCTAAAACAGCTTAGTGCATGAAAAATTATCTTGTAAAAATTGAATGCTACACACAGTATTTCAGGAAGTGAGGAATATGTAGGTGTATATATTCTTTAAGGTATTAATGTAAAGGTTGAAATACTGAAAATTATTTTCAACTAGCTGACCTGACAAACATCCTGTCCAAATTTAAATAAATTTGTTTGTGATCATTTTGTGGATTTGTGAAAAGTGAGTTTAAATGTGTAAACAGCAAAAATGAGAAAAAAACATACAAAAAAGAATCCATGAAATATGTTGTTCCTATCATCAGTTATGATTGAGAGTGCCTACAAAAATGATTTTTGCAGTTTTTCCAAATTTCCTTTGTAATTGTCCCAATTGTTTTTCCTGAAAACTTTTCTAGGACCATAACGATCATAACAAAAGAATCCATTGATCGAATAGTGAGTTATGGTCTTGAGTTCATACAAAAATCCCATAGGATAAAGCACTTTCCATGGTTCCAAATGTTTTAATTTATACAAGCAGATTTTTATGAAATTTTCAGGCATCTTTTCCAATTTTTCTTTCACTAAAATCCTTATTCTGACTTACAAACATTTTTTTTTTTTAATTAGCCAAATCGATCCAGACATTCTCAAGTGATATGCTTATCAATGAACAGCATTTAATTTTTATTTATATAGATTTATGAAGTATCTGTAATATAGTAAAGTCAAACTTAGGATTTTTATTCTGTTGTATTGTTTTGTTCATAGCATTGACTGAAATTTGCCTACTTCTCTTTTTAATTATTTTTGTAACGATACGGAAATTAAGATTTTGTTAGAATAAGATGGATTACAAATAACGATAACATTCTCCCATCCTGGCCTGGGTGTTTCTTCTGTTTTTCTTCGGGTTGAGGCGATTTATTTTGTATAATAGGCGCAACATCACTCCCGCTCTGTGATGGCGAGGGGGTGGAAGAGGAGGAAACAACGCTATTCTGAAAACATTTGTCATTCAGAGCGAAGGGTCTACTAATCCGACGCACATCTTCCGTATTTCCCCGCCGACCTCCGAAGTACAACGAAGGACATGTACGTCGAAAGTGTGGTGAAGCCTTTTTTCTTGGGAAGTACGACCATCCCACCCCATTAACAGACCCAGCCATAGTTTACGGAATGCCGGGCGAGAGTGGAAGTTATGTTGCGCGGCGCACGCTCTCTAAGCTCTTGTCTTGTCTATTAAAATAATAAGTCTCGAATTTATAGTTATTTTAATAGTTTTGATATAGTTATTGTGTATAGTTATTTTAATAAACAATATATTCCGAATATATTTTTTTCACTAATACGTACTTGTGAAATAACTTTTTTGTTTTATTGAATTCACATTCGTTGATATTCTGTTTATATTTTTAGCACGTACCGAACTAATTTCATTCAAATCTTAGAGTGTGCTGAAATGTAATCCACCTCTGCCTTAAGGCCCTTGATCCTAATTGATGGGATGGTCCCTTGCTTGTTTCCGGAGTGTAAATTGGGTTATTGTCCTCCATGATCTTATATGCAATTTAAAACTTTTGTAATATATATTTTTATTGTTGAATTTGTAAATGGGAAATGTAGCGTGCTATTGAAGCTTGGAGCGTTAGGAGGTAGGAGTTGGGTGGCAAGGGACAAGGTGGGTCGGTTAGCTGAGTTTACCAACAATTTGGCCCATGTGGAGGAATTAGAGGGAGTAGTTAGTAATAGTTAGAGTCAGTATTAATAAATACTAGGAAGAGGTGGATAGAGGAAGGAGGGTTCGCTTTTCAGGTGTCACAGCTATATGAACTGGGATATTAATGTGAACAGCGACAAATTTTTTCTTGCCCCACCAGGAATGAAACCCGGGGTGACTTGGTGGTCAGTGAGAACGCTACCACCTGAGGAGCAAATATAAATTTGCAACCTCTCATAAAAATACATAAAAAGTACGTGTCTGCTCGTGTTTTAACAATATTACAACTTCGTGTCGCCCTTGCCCAACAGGGGGAAGACGTAGCTCGCAAAGATCTCGTGTACTCTTGTTCAGCAACGATCGTTTTGGGGAAGTTTCTCTGTTGGTCTTTTGACTGTGAACACTAGCGCGACCGTGCACAACGATTACTCTATTTTTAAGTGACTCCAAAATCATCGCCTCACTTCGCTCTCCAGGAGTCGGTAGAAATGCAAAGGGAAGTGTCTCATTCTCTGAATACCGAAATTGAATTTTATTTCTGGAGAACAGGACTGGCTAGAATCCCTCTACTTTTCTTTTGTATCTATTTTTCACCTCCGCTCTAGAAAATGTTGACAACTTATAACTGAGTGTACGCTGGGTTTCATTTTTCACTCATGCATTTTGACTAGGGAAATCTTACTGGGTAGGACATCTCCAGGTGCAATGGAATCGATACCCTTTTGCACGCAGACTTATGTATTTTATAGACCCAGCATTCTTATGGACCGGTTGACTGAAAGGAAAAACGAAGTTGGGATCTGTCTCTGTCGTACAACGTCTTAGGTGGGGAGAACTTGACTCCTCTCCCTGACTGTTACACCTATATTACGCAATATCTTACCCCCTCCAAATGGATGTGCGAGAAATAGTGCGATGCCAAACAGTACCTTGTCTTATGTTATCACGGACAACCCACAACAGAAATCGCTGTGTCTATGTTATTTGTAAGTCCCTGGTTTGATACCTCGGTTATTTTAAATCTTATAGCGAGGTTAAGGCAGTAAAACCTGCTCTTAATCAAGATTTGGATGAGGGAATTGAGAATGAATATTGGGTCTTTAAGGGGCGTCCACATTGTACCAATTGTCAAGCAGGGGTTGATATAGAATTATCAGATAGCAGAGGTGGTTGAAGGAGGGTGTCACCTCGGATCCTTAGAATTTTGGATTACCGCCCTCTGCGCCATGTACAGGCCCTGCCGCAGTAAATTTCGGAAGTATTGATGCTCAAAATTACATTTAACTCGGCCCCATAAATTATATTTTATTATTGTATATTTCAGACAACACATGCTTTATTTTTGCTATACACTGAATATTTCCATTACCAGGGATGCTCCCTCCCAAACTCCCACAATGACAGACACATCCACAAAATTTGTAAGGAACCCCCCCCCCCCC
>NNCF01126858.1:723471-786149 GCA_002313205.1 Laupala kohalensis | reverse complement strand
CCCCCCCCCCCCACCAAGAAAAAAAATTACCCTCTGCTTTGACAACTTCCAAATTATTTTTTTAAAAGAAATATTTTACAACTTTATCCCTTTCATTTAACCTAACTCTACTGTAAAACTAGTGATGCTAAACCACTGCACATACTTCCTCATACACTTCATCTATGTTATGCACTTTATAAAGAAAAAATATTGTACAATTTCACAAACAAATTTATGATAACCGTTTCAATAAATCTACGAAATTGACTGAAGAAATTATTTAGTGCTTGAAAGATTTATGATAGACTCGCTGAAAAGTTACAGAAAGTAGTTCCAAAATTACCTTGATTCAGATCGTTAACGAATTTGTTTCACCAAATTTCTAAAATATCCGTTGAAATGTACAATTGAAAGACGTCTTTAAGAACATACTTTTATGGAATACACACGTATCTGCTTAATTTTGGACGTAACTTACTCGACACACCTAATTAATACATCCTTCACTCCTATCTAAAACGAACTTTATATTTCAGGCTCGGAGAAACCTAAATACTTATTATATTTGGAAATGTAAAAAAAACAAATTCCTTGAATATTATTTCAACACGTTTTGCGTCATAGTCTCATAAACAGAGTAAAACGTGTAACATAATGATATATCATTTTAAGCACACGATCATGCTATTCCGTATCTGGTGTGGGTTTTCCGTACTTCTATCATTTTCACCAGCATTGTATCAATCATTTCAGCTTTCTCAAGCTGCTATGAGTCAGTCATATGGTAGATTGGCGGGGAAGAAATACAGAAGTTCTCTTCTCCATCGTTACTTATGTTTGAGAAGGTGTATCCGAATTTCAATTTTGCTACGTTTTGAGAAAAAATCGGAAAAATTCGAAAATATACTATTTTTGATTTTTTTTTGTTTAGTGACTCGAAACGCACGCGCTTCTATGTTCTAGAAAAAAGTACATGTGTGCAAAACTTATGAACACTGAGTTTCCTACAAATTCGGTCCTTACCGATTTTTCACCCGATGAGCAGACGGGCTAGAGCGCGGTAAATTTTCTCCTAAATTTCGAAATGGACCCCAAAAGACAGTTTTTGTTTTGTATTTTGCTTATAAGTAAAACATCAGACTTTTAGAGGACAGTGATCCTTCACGAACGACCCCAAAATGTACATTAAATTTCCTTCAATTTGTCTCCTACAAGAGCTTTTTCGTCAAATGAACTGTTTGGCCCTAGGCAACGCACAAGAGTGAATTTAAATTTAGTCTATATTGGACGTAACCTCTGAGCTAAGAACAACTCAGTGTGAGCTCGGCTTTTACAAAATACATATTTGTAACCATTCATCCAGTTGAAACATAATACATTACATATGTAATTAAATAATTAATATGAAAATTATTAAATATTCCCGAAGACGCTTAATTCTAGAAATTCTAGGCTTGTTTCAAAGACTGAGAACTTCATGAGTCTCTATTCTATTGTCGTTTCGTTCCACTTACCACACTTCGATGCATAGTGAATGATTCATCTGAAGTAAAAGTTTCATGATGTTCCTCAATGGTGCATGTCGTGGAGGTACAGATGAAGCCACTACGTATATGAACAGTGACAGTTTTTAACAAAACCAATTTTTGACATTTTTGTGAATATGACAGACCCGCCCATTTGATATTGTCTTAAAAAAGACCTGGAAGTTTCATGGAACCATAAAATTTTCACATTAAAAAAATATATTTTAGGGGTTGCTACGAAGCAAATTTGGGGGGAGGTAACCTTTAACGTTCTTTTATGTCTTTCAATAAGACTACCATAACAATTAAGATCTTAAAATTTTCAGAGACCTCTACTAAGCATGCAAATGTCAAAATTTCAATATTGTCGTCTTACCAGAAAACACCAACCGTTGAAGTTAGGCTCCAAACTGTTCTAAAAGTTTCAAAACGGGTTCCGAATACGCTGGAAGATCCTGTGACCAGTCTCGACTGTTCGATATCTTCTCTATTCCACGGTGAACTTTAAAATGGAGTGAGGTACATGGGCCATTCCACGTCAAATCAACAGTTTTAATAGATCTTTTACATGACCATCACAGACTTTGATAAAATTTTGTAGAGAAGTAGCCATCATATAGATTAAGAAAAGTACCAAGCATTGTTGTAAAATTTCCACCCGTTCGGAAGTAACAACAATGTAAAGTTTAAACAAAGATCCTCAAAACGGTTCTACACTGGCTCTACACAAAACTTTTCAATTGCTCTGGAAGCTCTCCTAATTGAGACAGAGACCTGGTAGAGGTGTCATTTTACAGTTTATTTAATGATCTTTACAATGATATGCTATATGACATAGGTTATTGAGAGAGAAAAACGTGTTGAAAATCAAACTTTCTATTTTTAATTTCTCAAAATGCGCCGCTTTGGAAATTTTCAAATTAATACTAGAAATAGTTTATATCCTTGTTAATCATCTGGGAAAATATGAATGTGGCATGCAACTGGGTTCAGTGTTAAAACAATAAAAGAATGTAGGCTTATTGCGGCGGTGAATAGTGAATGATTCATCTGAAGTAAAAGTTTTATGACGTTCCTCAATGGCGCGTCACGGAGATACAAATGAACACACTTCGTATATGTTAACTAGCGTGGAACTGTGGAAGCACGCAGTGAATTGAACTGAGTGCCCAGTCACCAATTTTTTCTGATTCAATTAACTTCTTAACCATAATTATCATTTAAATGTGCTGGATCCACATTTAAATCCAAGTAGTGCGGATCCCGCAAACTGATTGACATGTAATATCAAGGTTTTTGTTCAACATATAAAGAAGTTGCATGTTTTCAAGTATTAGACGCATAATCCTGACCGTAAAGAGCATACAAATAAATTAATAACTAACTAACTAAATAAATAAAGTCAGTATCAGGGACAACCCAATGATATTTCCGACTAAATCTCACGATCGAATATTTTTCATGATTACAATGCTTTCTCTTTCCTACGTTTTTGAGAAAGTAAAAAGAATGTTAAACATTTACATATTCATGGCTTTCAATGGGAATACAACACGTTATTAGGTTTTAATTCAAATTTCAGAATCCAAAAATGAGGTACGTAGCTGAAAAAGGAATTTACATTTTGAAAAAAAAAAACATATTGAGATTTGATTTATATTCAAGTTCATCTGCACTCAATTCACATCTCTAGGACACTTCACATTCGTTTCACGTCATCGGATTATTTAACTGAATAACTGTCTCACAGTTAGATACGTGTCCCGTACTTCACTAGTATGATATTAAAGGACGAGAATGAGTCAATTGACAGGTTTGCCTCGTACATTAGTTTGTTTTTTTTGGTGGGGCTTTAGGGCTCGTCAACATCGAGGTCACGTACATTAGACACTCGATTTTAAGAAGCGTTGCCAGGAATATACTCAAGAAGAACGTTTAGAGGGGTAGGCGTCTGCAAATGTTCACGGGCAATATTAATATTAAAGAAGCCATACATAACGACATACAATTCGAGTAACACAGTTTATATTTGACCTATGCTCTCATCTTAAACAAACGCAGTAACCAGTGGCGTAACTCTCGAAGTCGGGGTCCCCGGGTAAAATGTGTCTCGGAGGTGGGCGCGGAGTCCCTTAGTGGCCGCAGTTTTAGTGTTTTAGTTATGGTTAAATTTAGAAAAATATTGTATGATTTTTTTAATAAAAAATACAACATATTCTATTAACTATTTATTAATTTAATAATATTTACATACAATATATTTTTAATTCGGTAATTATACTAAAAAATCCAACCATACCTTTATAATTTCATACGACGTACTTTTGTTTCGGCAAATGTTTTAACGAACTGATCTAATCTGCTTCCTAATTCATCTGTAACCCCATATTTGATGGATATAACATACCCAATTTGTCTTCATTCAAGAAATTTCTCGGATAATTTTCGACGAGTTTCAATTTCGGAAACGACCGTTCTGCAGTCGCAACTATACCTGGCAGAGTTAAAATCGCATGACAACAGTAGACTTGTCTGGAATACTGGCCAATAGCGTAAAATGATCAATTAGTAAAATTTGAGCATATGCAAAAAGTTCGTTGATTAATTATGACTATATACGTAAAATAATATTCATGTAATAATCAAAATTCTTTTGTTTGAATAATAATTTGTTCTTCGATTTAATTCTTCACCAGGATGAAAACAGCTTATCTTATCTTCCAGATGTTGGGGACCCCATGAGACTGGGGGCCCCCGGGCAATGTCTGGGTGTACAGGTTGCTAGTTACGCCACTGGCAGTAACACTTGACCTTTCTCAGAGTGTGGTTCCCAAGATTCAGTACTGTTGTACTTCATTTCTGTAATTTTGAACTTAATTGTAACATTACTTTTGAATGTTTTCTGGGAATATTCCCTTCATTTGCTACGTCGAACAGTTATATTAAACTATCATTCCAACTTGTATAGTTTTTTTTTAATGACTCAGAAGGATTGCAAAAGCTTTTGTCGACAGAATAAATCTTGATTTATTTCAGACAAATTGCGGAAAGCACAATAACAAAAATACGCAGGCTCCTTAACGGCAAAACATGGGGGAAAAAGAGGAGATACAAAATTGCGCTCTGACCTAAAAAACATAGAGTCAACTGAAACACAGGAGGCAAAGCAATGAATCTTAAGTGCCAAGAACAATGAAAACTGAATGAAAAGCTGTTTTCTAGAACTGCCGTCTGTTGTCTTACAGACAGAGAGGTTGGTATCTTCTGTTTATTCTTGGGTCGTGCAAATGTGATGAGTCTTCCTGTCTTTTGATGGGTGACAAGGTGATCTTTCTTTCCTGTAACCCACGTGCCTGTTTATTCACCAGTGTCGAAAGATCTGTGCACAGCTTGGCGTTTTAAGATTTACTCATTAGTTACAAAAATTAATTGAAATTATTTATCATGTTAAAATGTATTTTTAATTTAATATATGCTATATTTTAAAGTTTTTTTTGTTTAACTTTTAAATATTTTAAACTCCCTACAAATCTCCATTTTCCGACTCACCCCCCGAAAAATAATTATTTTAATGGTGCAGTTTGTGTCACCACCCCTCCCCCCTATGGACACCCCTGCCATTACTATACATCGTTAGTCATGTACAGTTGATGCAGAGCGAACTGTAAACAACTTAACACGCTCTTATCTCTTTTCCTTCAATATCTGAAATTAATATGAAATAAAATTTATTATTGGGATATCAGTTACAAACTGCATATTACCACGTTAAGGACAACAAACTAATTCACTCTCCATGGGCAAGTAATGAGACCATCCCATCAATTGTGATAAAGGATCCCATCAAGGTCAATGGCGGATTTAAGATTTCAGCACCTCATGGCAAAATCATGACAAGAACCCATCCAAAATAAGTCAGCTGCATCTTATATGTCCAACTTAACCAAGCCTGCGGGTTATATTTTCTTTAGCAAATATTTCAGAGGTAAAAAAAAGGTAAATGTCGGTTCATATCAATTCAAAAGTTATTTGATTTTCTAAATAATTTCGTAATCCTGTTTAGTACTCAAGCACTACGGACAACTATACACTCTCGATCGGGTTGGCTCGGGATATGGTTTGGCAAAAAGTTGGCTGATTAATAAATGTAATAGCCCAATTAATTAATTAATCATTCATTTATTAATTAATGTATTTACTTATGAATTTATATTTTTATTAATTATCTATTTATTATTTATTCATTTATATTTGCTTATTTTAATGCAATATTTTGATTCTCATCATTTCTATTATTCAACTTGGAAAAAGTAAATAGCATATTTCTTTATTTAAAAAAAATAATTTAAATATTTTGTTTTACAATAAAATGTTTTCATATTATATTGTATGATGGGGTAATTCTGAACACAATTTTCAATTTTCTCTCACTGGACATGTCATGTATATTAATTCTGAAAGCATAGATTTATAACTGAAAACTGTGCTCACCCAACGTTGATGAAAAATTCAGTGTTAAATATTATAACTCACAGATTGTAAAAAATGTTTAGCGGGTTGCATACAGCTCTAGGGCTGCTAGTTGGACAGCACTGATATTGAGAATAACAATAAATAAATACTCAATAGAATTATTTATTTAACAAATATGTAGTAATATTATACCTTTAAAATATTCTGAATATATTGCTAAAACTCATAAAAAATGAAGCAAGTAAAGTTTCATGGCTAATAATGATATTGCCGACCATAAATACTACTGCTAGGCCCGATCCTAGGGCCTATATGCCTCTACTTGAAGGAAAACCGGAGAAAAATCTGGACTGGAATGGAACTACTGAGTTATAATAACATGCCAAAATTGAATAGAAATAAAAATAATTATGAATACGAAGAAATGATAATTCCATACAGATAAATATTTTGTATTTTAATATTAGTATTAAAAGTACTATAGCCATGACAATTTCACTTTAAATCATCCCATTAAAATCAGAATTTCAAAAAAATGCTTTCTTTGTGAGTTTTTAAAGTTTATAAGCAACATCCCTTCTAAATTTAAAATTCTCATATTTAATATTTTTCTCCCAGATTTGATGAATGTGTGAGATATTCAGGGTGATGTTCCAAATATTTTCAATCCCTTTCATCCTTTTTAAATTGAACTATTGAATATTCCAGATTTGTAGATATTTGTTTTCGCTATTCAATTTGATTTAGATATTTGATTGAACAAACTTTACATTAAAAAAACAGAGATAATGTCTCAATTAGTTCCCAAAATATAATGAAAGTAGTACACAATGTCATTACTGCTCACAATTAACTTCCAAAATTCTATCTACTGTTTGTTTCTGTGAAAATTCAAATATTAAAAAAAAAACGAAAGCATTTCATTTGTTCATGATATCTTAATTAGATCATAAGATAATGTGAAGTAGTGAAAATTCAAAAATTCATACTTCACCTTAAACAACTTCTTTAAAATTAACATTTCAAAAAATACTTTCTAAGTGAGCTTCTACAATAAACATAATACATCAAGTCAAATTTTAAACTTTATGTCTGTAATAATTTCCTGTGCTTGATGATTAATGTCACTCATCCAAGACATAGCACCCAAAATTTCCACTACTTTTGCACATTTAAGACAAAAAACAACAACTTTACATTAAAATTATAGAAATTGGATTTCAGATATTTAATATATAAACATTTACAAAATGTTATATTATACACAAAATTTGAGTTGACATCTCAATTAGATTATGAAATATAGGGAAAATACCATATAATACGTGAAATCATTTCTGCTACTTTTCTCCCATTATGAAGTGAAACTAAAAATCCCAAACACTCATATTAAGTATTTAAAATAACAATGTGTATTCTCATATAATAAAGAACCAAATAAAACCTTGAATAATCCATAAAATATAATAAAAATTGTAAAAATTTAAGAATTTTCATTTTGCCCTTTTTAAAACAGAATTTTTGAAAAATTCTTTAGTGAGCATAAGTAATATAAAAGTTACATTTTGACCAAATTTCAAGTTTCTAACTCTAATAAGTTTTGCTCTGTGTTGATAAATGAGTCAGTCTGTTATTCAGGACAATACAGTGTATTAATATTAAATAAAATAAACTTTATTTTCAAAAAAGCAGTTGTATACTAAGTATTACCATGTGGAGGGTAATAAACAAAGACAAGCCTATCCCATTAATTTTGATCAAGGGCTCAAGGGCAGTAGCGGATTTAAGAATTATAAAAAAAAATTGAAAATCAAATATGTACTGTTATCAATTTATTAATCTAAAATGAATCTTAGATATACTGTGCAGTCAAAATTTGAGATAAATAATAACAAAAGTATTAAATGGCTTCCTGCCTATGAAAAATCCACCACTACCTGGAGGAAAACTGGAGAAAAAGCCGAGCCAAGATGGTGCTACAGAGATAAGGTACACATTCATGCCAAAGTTACGTACAGTTAGAAGTAACTATTATTTTTAAAAAGTATCAAAAACAATATGTATGAAAAGAGGAATTTAGTCAGTATCTAGAGTACTATTACAATGGCATGACAAACTATGAGAAATTAACATCACTTACATCATCCAAAATCATAAGGAATATAATATTTATTTGTAAATTGAATCTCTCATAACTTCTCTTATTAAAATGAATAAATTCTTTCACATTATAGAAGTAATAGAGCATTAGAAAACTTTTAACTATGAATTTGAATGGATTCAATTTATTAATATCTTTTATATTTTTTGGAAGAGAATTATATAAAATTATTCCTGAATGATATGGCCCCTTTCAGCAAAGAGTGGGTGACACGCCAGGACGATGAATATTAACTGTGTAATAAGTGTTGTATTCATGAACTAGACTGTTTCTTCTAAAGCAGGGTTTGGATTTTAATAATTCTTTCTTAACAAACACAACTACTTCATAAATTTATATGCAAGGGTGATGGAAAATATTTAATTCTCTAAATAAAGGTTTACATGAATTTTGGGGCTAAGATTCACAGATAATCCAAACTATCCTCTTTTGGAATCTAAAAGTTTGAATGCTCTGAGCGGATTAGCCCCAAAAGATAATGCTGTATCATAAATGAGAATTCACATTTGTAAAATACACACAGCGAGAAATGTGTTGACCTAAAACGTTGACATTCAGGAATTTGGAAAGCATAGCATAATTTGCTAGTTAGAATCCATATTATCAATGTGACAATCTCATTTGAGGTTTCCCTCAATGTGGAGCCCTAAAAATTGGGTTACATTGACAGTTTTTATTTGCTTTATTCAGTTTATTGAAAGTGATGTAGGAGGAAGAGATTTAAGGTACACTATTGTGAAATTACGTGGATACAGTTTTATTAGTTTTAACAATGAGATGATTTGAATGAAACTTAGACGAGAAGTTAGATATAACTTTTTTGCATTGACATGTTTACATAGTAAATTAGTGTCATCACAAAGAAAACCTCAAATGGAATTGTCACATTGATAATGTAAATTCCAAATTAAGCACACTGAGTTATTCATTCCAAATATTAGTCAACATTGTAGGTCCATACATTTCTCACTATGGAAACTTTGCAATCATTTTCTCCCTTTTTCAGAACAGTATTATCTCTCAGAAATTACATCTCTTGTGGAAAGTTTATCATTTCATTTTCCTAGGTCATCATCGGCATCTTTAGCCTACTAATAAATTTAACATCAATTAATATCCTGTCACTCTATGTTAGAAGTTACAAAATTTCATTCTATGTTAGAAGACTTTCCACCAGACACAATTGCTGTAAGCTGCAAGTTTTACCTGTTCTCTGAACCTCTTCAAAAACAGTACTTTACTGTATCTCTGCTTCTAGCACCCTTTGAGTTCCATTCTGTCAGGCTTTTCTACTGCATAATATTTGTTCATGAGGATATACCCAATCCACAATCGCCTAACTCTCCTCTATTTTTACACTATAAAGGTGTTTTCAAAAAAACTTACATATTAAATATGAGTAAATTTATATGATATATTTGTTTGTTTTCATTGTTTTCTTTGTTCATCCTCCAGATCTTAATAAAACTTAAAGTCGTCTTGTACTTTATCACACCATTGCTGTAGTACTATCAAAATACCTGATAACAATTTCCAAAATATTTTCCTGCATGCTTGTATTGTGTCTTATTATTCATATAAGTTTAGCTTTATATGTACTCAACCTTGGCACAGTGTACATTAATAATGTAGCCCCTGGTCCAGGTTTTTTCTCTGGTTTTCTTTCAGGTAGAGGAGGAGTTTTTATGTAGACTCGCTAGGTTCTTGCCTAGGGGTGGCATATATTAAAATAATAAATATTGAATTCAGTGTTATTTAATAGTTATAATTTATCATCAATACTCTGCGAATAATCTACAGTTTGATAATAATACATGCTTGTGAAATTACATTCTTGTGTTTTATTAAATATAAATTTGTTGGTATTATGTTAATATTATAACATACCAAACTATTTTTATTGTTAAAGTGTGTTGAAATGTTAAATCCGCCTCAGCCTGAGGGCTCTAGATAGGAATTGATGGGATGGTCCCTTGCTTGCTTCTTGAGTTTATTGTCCTCCACGTGATCATATTCAGTTTATTACTGCTTTTTTGACAATAAAGTTTAAAGTTTATTTTTATCCTACTAATAAAACTAAAATTAATTAATATCCTGTCACTCTATATTAGAAGATAGTCAATCTGTGAAGACTTTCCTCCAAACACAATTGCTGTAAGCTGTATGTTTTACCAGTTCTCTGAACCTCTTCAAGAACAGTACTTTACTATGTCCCTCTGCTTTTAGCACCCTTTGAGTTTCATTCTGTCAAGCTTTTCTACTGCATAATGTTTGTTCCTGAGGATGTACCCAATCTGCAACCTCCTAACTCTTCCCAATTTTTTACTAAAAAATTGTTTTAAAGAAACTTACACATTAAACGTGGGTACATTTATATCATATATTTGTAATTCATTGTTGTGTATGTTGTTTCACAATGATCTCAATTACTTACCTACTCATAAAGGAAACAAGGGTAGGAAAGTTTTCGGAGGCTCTCATGTTCAAGCTACACGTAAACATGTTTGCATGCCTATAAATACTACATGAATGCTATAATACATGCAAAAAATTAAATTTTGGTTTGGAACCTAATCAAGTTTTAGAATAAATATTAGTTAAATTTTATGTGTTTATACGATATTTGGTGATCCATTTGGAGACTCCTAATGTGGTAAGGCTGGGGTGAACCATCCCTTCTGCTCCCTCTGTATGGCATTCATAAAATTTATGAATTATCTGACTAATATTAGTTGGTGTTTTTTACACTTTCTTTAAATACTTAATACTGAAAATGGAATAAGGTGTCATTTATTCATCCATCTTTACTTACCTACTTCAGAAATCTTATTAGATTTCTGAAGAGAATATGACAACACAATTTGTATTCATTTGTTGTTGTTTTTTTCTCAGATTTGTGGTTAGATTTTGAGGTAAATCTTCAAAGAAAATTGTGAACGCGTTATGCTGGAAAGCAGTGAAGAGGATACATCTTCCAATAGTGATACATCTACACAAGTAAGAGGTAAGAGTGCAGTTAATAACATAGTTTTTTCAAAAACTTTTCTCAAATTATGTCTTTTTTCTTAATAAAACTGTGGATATTTAGAATTGAACTACAAATGATCATTGTTAAAAACCAAAATCTAATTCAATGAATAGTCAAATGGATAATCACATTTGTTAAAATTGTCCCCAGTGCTAAGTTTCTTACTCCAAATCTAAGTATTCTTAGTGTCCAAGCATAAAAAAATTCTAATGTACACTTTCACTAATCAATAAACAAAATGAGCTTTTATTACAAACAAATGAGCTCATTCAGTTTCAAAGAATAAGAATTTTGTGATTTTAAGTAAAAGGAGTTTTGAATATTTATGTCTGTTTCTACATGCTTGCAGATAAAAGACGACGAAAACAATTTTCAGTACAAGAGAAGAGACAGATCCTGGATGAAATTGACAGAGGTATAAAAAAATGCATAATTGCTAAGAAGTATCACATCAGTTCTTCAACTATTTCTACTTTCTTAAAATACAGAGAGAAAATAGTAAAGAGTAGTTTTTCTCCTTTTGTGGATCCTCAAAGAAAGAGAGTTAAAGCAGCTCATCTTTCTAAGATTGAGAAGACTTACAAGGTGAAATATTATTCATTTAAGGAAGTCAAATATTCAATTTGAGTAGTATTTCAAATGTTAAATTTATGTGCATGGAACCCTCAGTTTATACGACCACAAATACAAAGATAAAATATTCATAATTAGCATTAAATTTTATCCAGGAAAAGACTTCTCCATCATCAGAAGGAAGAAGTATTCTACTTAAGCTTTAGTTCATATAATTTTCAAATAGAACAAGACTAATTTTAAATTAATTTTTACATGTACAAATTATACATTTATTAATTTTACTTTTCAGAATATAAATAAAGAGTACAACAAAGGACTCACTCAATCAAACTCAGACAGTTTCTCAAGGTAATTTTTTATTTACTAAATTATGTTTTTGTTATAAACTAAGGAGTTGTGTGTTTAACGTGCACCTATATTTTAGGTTCAACTGTATATTAAAAGACTGATGAACAGATTTTTTCTCACCACAATCCTATGATGAAGAGGATTAGAAAAGAGTTCCTAATACTTTTGGTTCACCCTATTGAAGTACATTTGTTATCCCTCGCACTACATATAGCATTATGCCTATGTATATTTAGAATTTACTATTAGATTAATTAAACAGCCTGACACATTCCAGGATGGTTTTTGCTTGCTGGTATTTTCACTTTCTCATAAAAAGATAATGGAAATTTTTGAAATAATAAATATTTTTGATTGCAAAATTTTGATGGAGATTTCTGGTTTTTGTTTCTCTTGAACCCAAGAAATGGTTTCTATATTGTAGTTCATCCATCTGTGCACTTCACCCTTATATACACATATATGCCTAAATTTATTTTGTTATGTATATTTTTGCATTAATTTGTATTGTCATACTGTACTGAAAACTGAGGAATATATTTGAGAATGCTTAACTAGTTATTTTTTTCACTAGTAAGTTGTGTATCCAATGTAAAGACAAAAGAAAACATTTGTTGTAATAAAGCATATTCTTGTTTCTCTCTCCAGTTTAAGCTAAAGAGCAAGCACACTCACAACAAACTTAGAAACTCTACATATAGACTAATAGTTTGAAATATATCTATGACACATTATGAAGTAGAATACTGTATGAGTTCACTTGGCGACTCATTCCAAAATGCAATTCATGAGTGTGGATGACCGAACTTGAATCTTTCCTTATTTTGTTACTTCCAAATCACAACATCAGGTGTAACAAATATTAAAAATAGCAATATAACAACACACAGTGAAATAATGTAAATAGTTACTTCAATAACAATTATATATTTTTTAGTTATAATTGTCTCTTTCTTTTTCATTTCATTACAGATTGCAAGCTTCAACTGAACAGAAAAATAGCCAAGGAACTTCCCTTCATCAAATAAATACAAAGGAAAGTGAGCCTTCCCAATCTGAAGATTCAAACAGAGCTGAACATTCCAAAGGTGCTGATGTAGTAATTATGCCATGAAAATTATTGCTTCACCTCCATCACATATTTCGGTTCATTTTGAGACCTTATGCAGGACACCATTTCAATGTCTTAGACAGGATGGACATTAGAGTTAATGAATGTAAGAGTGGAAACATAATGTACACTCAATTGACCCTAATGTTATAGTTGATAAAATAGATTGTGCTTGTAGAATTAATTTTGTTAGATATTTGAACATTTTTATTTCAAGAACTCAAGTGCTATCACAACTAAATCATAACATGCAGTAACAGGATACATTGTTTCGCTTTGTTTTGTTTTAAATAATATTTTGTTTTTGTTTCGAACCAACACAATTCTTTAAAATTAGTCAAACTTGCTCTCTCAGAGCTGGTTGATTGTAAAATTGCATGTTAGCCATAGTTATGTACTATATCACAACAGTTGTTATCTATAATTTGAAAAGTTAAATCTTTTATGTTGGTCTCCTTATTTTCAACTGACCTCTGAACTTGAGTGTGAATGTCACATCTGACTGTAGAAACACTTGTTCTTTTCACAAAATTATGCAAGTCATTATCTTTGAATCTATTCAATAGTCTCTTGTTAAAAAGAAAGAGACTGAGAACGGAGATAAGATACTTATTTTTATAATTCAAATTCACTCTGAATGAAATTATAACTAAAAAATGTCTATACATGTAATTTGTATTCTAAATTAACTTAAAATATGGATTCTTGCAGGTAAAAGGAAACGACAACAGTTTTCACTCCAAGAAAAGAAGTTGATTTTAGAAGCTTTAGATAAAGGAATAGACCCAAAACTAGTGGCAAAGGAATTCGGAGTCAATGAATCTACTATATTTACTTTCATAAGATGTAAGAAACAGATTCAAGAGAATATTATTAAAAGGAAAACGAGACTGAAAGCCAAAAGGTTTAGACAGTCCCCATTTGAAGCAATTGATAAAGCACTGTACAACTGGATTTTGCAATCCAAATCCAAGAGTTTTCCTGTTAATGATAAGTTGCGAGATCTTGCCCTTTCCTTTGCAGATTCATTTGGTATAACAAATTTTAAGGGCAGCACAGGTTGGCTTTACAGATTTAAAGATCATTATGGCATTTATAATAATATAAAAATGAAAAGAATGAAAGATGCTAGTGATGATGATGATGATGACGACAACGATACGGCTAGTACTGATATTTTGAGAACAGAAAGGAAAACTCGTAAATCACCCAAAACAAATAACCTAGAAAACAAGATTACATCTCCTACACACAAAATTAAGCATCCTTCTGCTGAAGAATCTACTTGTGAATATCATAGCAATTCTCCATTCCATTTTAAACAGCAAAAAGTGAAAAGAAAAAGAAGTAAAAAGTCAAAAATGCTAACTTCATCTGACAGAACCAATTTCCTGCAAAACACTGGAAATTCTGAAGTGACGAAGAATGTGCCACAGAATACAGTTGGCGAGGTCTACGAGAAATCTTCCCAAAAGGTAACAAATGAAAAATCTAAAGATCATACATTTGAAACCAACATATGCAATACCACTGAAAGGCTTTGCATTGGTTCAAATGACAAAAATCCAAGTGATTTGCAAAATATTACAGTGTGCAACAATATTTCTCTCGCCAATTCTAAAGCTGGAGCAAAAAATGATTCAACAGTGTCTAGTATTGTAAGTGCATCAGATGCAGCTGAAATGGCCAACAAATTGCGTCAGTTTATTATGGCACACAAAGACATTCCAAATTATGTTCAAGATAGTTGTGATATAATATGTGATTATACTGAGAGATGTGTGCAGCAAGAAAAAACACATTAAGTCCTTGATTAATGGACTATTATTCTTTCAGTGAAGTCACCAAAGGAAGAGGTTAATATTCAATAATAATATATTATGGACTAATTATTTCTATAAATTGACCACTCTGTTTAAACAATTTGAAATATAGGATTAATTGTTTTAAGACATATTCCTGAAGGAAAATATTTTCCTAATTTGAAGGGATATGCTTTACTGCTTTATCACAAAGTTAAGACTAATTGAAAACTTTTTTATTACTCTTATATTAGCTTAGTTCCCTTCTTCACTAAATGAATGTTTTGAATATCATAGTTTTTATTTTTATGTAATGTGATTTGAGCATTTTTCATTACTGAGCACATTCCAAAAGCTGTAACTCCAACCTATCCCTGATTCCAAGATTCAAAGTGGAGAAGTTGTATGAGAAAGACTACACATTTACTTATAAATCTGATGTCTTAAATAATTCATAAAATTTCTCGTAATGAGCAAATTTAAAAAAGAAGGATAATTCAATGTATTTGTTCTATAGTGTTTCCAGAATGTTAAAACAAGAAAGTCTAGAATGTCAAACCTTTAATACAAAAAGAAAAAAAAACACTCATGAAAAATAAGATGTGTTTAGGCAAAAATTTGTATACTAATTTATCTTCTTTTGGTGAGGTTCTGGAGAAGAGATCTGCTCTCTAACCTAATCATGAAGTGCGAATGTTGAGTTGCCAGATAGTGCTCAACAGACATTGGTCTGCAGTAAACGTTCGAACTCCAGATGTAAATCTCATATTGTTCACAAGAGCAGGGGTTCACCAAACACCATTTCAAAACCATGTTTTCCCATTCAGCCACATGGTGGGAGGAAAGACGCCACCACTGTTGGTATCTTGCTCTACTTTAGTTTGACGAGTCAATAAGGATATTCAAAACTGAATCAGAAGAATAAGTGAAACCTACAAGATGACACACTATGTGTCAATGGTTACATTCAAATTTAAAATTAATAAATATGGAGTAATAAGATAATTAATAAAAAGTTTACAAGGGGATTATTTTCATTATTTGGTGATTTTACGGCCTTCTTGCTAAAATTGCATAAAGTTTTGGCACATTTTCAAAACTAAAGCAGAAAGTTAAGCTTATAAGCTTGCACAAAAGAAAAACAATAAACTTTTATCCTAAAAATATGAATTGCTCACTTTTTTTATTCACATCATGGTAATAATTTTATTACTTTTCGGATATAAGTAATATATGAAGTGATCTTGCCAAGAACTTGATATTTTCTAGAAGGAAGGTTAAAAGAATATTCTATTGCATAACACCAAATAGTGAGCCCCATTATTGAAAAACTCTTACTAATGAAGTTAAATCTTACAATTTCAATAAATAACAAGTTTGTAGGTGTACAGAAAATGTATTAATATATTTAGGTGAATATTTTCTTTGATGTACCCAAGTTTATTTAACTTTTTATGCTAATTATTTCCTGAAATATTTCCAAAGACACTATTTTAGCTCCACACTTGATAACTCCAGACAAGCAATGTAAATGATAAGACAGATTTTCAACAGATATCAATAATTAATCATTAAAAAAAAAAGTTATGTAATGTGCTTAAAACCTTTTCTACTACTGAAGGCTTCTTTTAATTAAATCAGAGATTTAATGGAAGATTATCAAAGCAGTATAAACATTTTTTTAATAATGTGTCTGAAACTGGCATTCTAAAATGGATGTGAGATATTGGTTTTAAGAAAATGTCATACTTTGTATGTTTCTAACATTTGTTTCATTAAATGTATAGACTGACAAAACGTTTCCTGATATATAATGTGATTTAATTTACATAGCTTCCAATAGAAGAGAAACAAATCATCATATACATGGCATTTGTGCTCTGAAGACTCATTCCTTATTAAATAACACTAAAACAATTAAATGATACTTTTGATATAAGAAGTAGTCAACATGAATAATCAATGAAACGTAAAAACAATTTTTTTATTACATAAAACAGCTTGAAGCAAACAAATATTACAATTTTTGTAACTATTCAATGAGACCAGCCCAAATTGATTTTTAAAATAACACACACATGTATAATTAAGGAACTTGTTTAGATACTAAATAATAAATATTATTGCTAAAATTGTAACTTCAAAAAAGCTAATGGTTGTGCTATGATTGGCAGTGGTACTGGACCTACTACTGAGCAAATATTGCATAATAGACCACTAAATCTAACAGTAAAAGTCTTATAAATAATATTTAAATATACTCATGGTGCACCCGTTCATAAAATAGAAACTACTATTTATCTACCAGAAACTCCAGTGTCAGTGCAAGTTCTTTATTTGAAAAATTGCATTAACATATCTTCATTCCAAGAATTGCATTTTTCAATGAAATGCATGAAAACTAATATAATTTTTTCACTTTTCTTGAATCTTAAACAACACTTGACATCAAAATTGAGGATTACCAACTTCAAGAATAAAGCACGATTCAAAGTTCTGACAAGCAATAAAATATTTCTATTTTTTAAATATCAGACACATTTCTTTCTTTAGAAAATCTGATGTCTAAATACTAAGACTTAAGTTAATTTTTAAACAGAGCAATAAATACAAACAACTTCCTCCAATGACAGAAATATGTAATCCAGTTATTAAATTAAAATGATTTTAGCTACTACTTTAATACCCCAGATATTTCTTAATTCAATAAGTTGGCAGGTAAAAGGATAATAAAAATCCCATCAAAGATAACATGATTCCAACATAGGAATCAACTACTTTTCTTTCACAAACATGAGCCAATGATAGTAGTCCTGCCATATCTAGGACTTCAGGTATACAAGTTGGGATTTTGATTAACAACCAATACTAACCACAAGAGTTCACAGAGAGATCTAGGTCTTCACTAAAATGCCATCTAGTCAAAAAATTGGTCTGCAACTTATTTATATTGCAAAAGACTTATTGTATTTTATCATAGGCAAAATGTACTTTTAAAATTAATAAATAAATGTGCATCAAAAAATTTATCCTCTTCGTATTGCTTCAGAATATATAACTTGAAGAGCAAAACTTCATTCAACTTTTCCTGCTTCTGGGTGCCCATGATAATTCTCTTCAGTACATTTAACATCAGAAAATTGAAATTAAATAGTAATAACTTATACAAATACTAATTTTTCCCTTCAATAACATTCGTTCATCAAACTAATAAGATTGAACTGAATAAATATATAGTACTGAAATGCTTGTGGTGAAAATGCATTGCATTTGAGAGAAAGTTTCATGCAATTACTTATTTCCATAAAAGTAGAAGTATGAAAATATTTTAGAAATTTCATATGAAAACAATAATTAATATTTGGATATTAAGAGAAAATTCCCTGGTTCACATAGAAGCATTATCCATATAACGTTTTTAAGGAACACCCTCTGCCCACTTAATATTGTAACCTCTGGTACAACCCAATATACAAGATATTTACAGTGCCTCAGCACAACAATAATTTCATGGAAATTATTTCAATACAGATACTTCTTGTAAAATATTGTCATCATATGTCATTTGTTCATTATAAGCACCAACAAAGTAAACTTACACAGTTGGTTAACATAAACAATTACATACATGGAAAGAAGAATAGTACAATAATACATATCTCCAAGCATTGTGTACAAAATCTAAACAAAATTCATATTAAAGCAGAGTGCATTGTGTTCCAAGCCTGACATACAGATGAGATACTTCATATTTTAATATTCAGATGTAACACGAATAGCTGGAATGTACTGCACTGTTTATGTGCACTGTACAGCAGGTTCACAATGGTTCATTTTATTGCATCGCCTCTTCCTCTAACCTATTATATCCACAGTACAACACATTTCGCCCTAAAACTAAAACTTTTTCATAATGTAACATGTTATTCAGTATATTTAACAATATATGACCTAAAATCAATTCAATGAAATAACATGCTTAATAAATAACATGTAAATAGAATTTTAAAATTAATTACCCCTCTATCTAGTCATCAAGTAAATAAATACTTGTACTCCACTCACACTTTCCATTAATTTATTTCTCAAAGTATTAGTCAACTTCATAGCTGAAACAATAAAACACTGATATTCATTCATTTGTCCTTTTCATCACCTTACAATTAGTGGCTTCATAACAAAATTAGAAAATCAAGTTCCAGTTTCTGCAACAATTACTTTTATTAAGTAAAAGTATTTTGTATAAAAAGAACTTAAATTATACATGGAATTAACTTCTCTTAAATAATATTCAGTACCTTGGTTCAACGTAGTCAAACACAAACAATAAATTAAAATTTCAGTAGATTGCTCTGATTAGAAAAATACCACTCACATAAAAACAATGAAGTATATTCAATGTTAACAACTCATCATATATTCCTCAAATATTTAATAAAATGTAATTTCATTTCTTAGAGGAAAGTTGCTATAGGAATTCAACACAATACTAAATCTAATCACTGAATATGATTAAAAAGATTCAAAATTAAATGTTAACATACACAAAAGGAAATACCAAAAGAATGACATTTTATAGACAGCTTATTTTTAGAGAAAACAAATTACTTGCACATTTTTTTTAAATGAATATAAATACATACCAAAAGAAGACAAACATTACAGAAGTAACTTTACTACAAAAATGCCCTTACAAATTATACATAATGTACTAAAATCATCAAGGTTTACTCCATTTATAAAGATATTAGAAAAATCCACAAAATTTTCAAAGTAAAAAAAGCAGAAAGGGGAGAAATAGAATCTGCAATTTCCTGGTACTAGCTTAATGACGATTGAGCTGTAACGTTGACGATGTTATAATTTGGATAAAGTGAAAATGAAGAATATAAATATAGTGCAAGGGCAAGTTGGATGTAACTGAAACTTTTGATGTTTGATTCCACCATAACCCTATTGTGCACAATTGCAAAATTGTCCACTGTAAATATACTATGCATGCACTACATACAAATTCACAAACTTGACTAGAAGAAGCAATGCATAGTATTTTATTTCACGGTTCCTGTATCTGCTTTTTAATGCTCCACTGAATGCAAAGATGGATTAGAAAAATACCCAAGTTCAGGAATATCGTAAAGTATAAGTTTTCATGATGAAAAAGTTATTCCTGTATGATTGTAATGCATGATTGTAATATGAAGTGGAATAGCATACATTCTCAAATTATGGAGGCTTTGGTTAACTCGACACTCATTTTTAAAGCTTCTTGTACATATACAAATAATATTTAATGGACACTCTTCCCTTATTGCACATCACAATAAAACTAATATCAGGATCATTTTAAGAGTTAAGTACACATCCTACAATGCACCTTACTTTCTACTTCAGGTATTGGCAACTTCAAAGGACATTTGATCTTCATGGCAAAGACTTGAACATTTAAAATTCTTAGTACTGGTCCTAATAAATAAAGCCAATATTTTAGCATCATCAGGATACTAATTTTTAATAAGAATCCATCAACTGGAAAATACACTAATCATATCACAGCTGCAAATCTTGCATAAGTTTTACCACAACTGATCAGCATTAGCGAAACTTCCACATTTCTAAAAGATAATAGCCGCCTGTACCTGCTGGAGGTCTACAATTGCAACTTTCAAATCAATTTACATAAAATGTTACAAAGTGCATGACAGTACACTCCTCCCGCAGGCTAGCCCCACTCGATTTTGGAACAAAAACAAATTGAGCTAAACACTTAAACAAGATGAGTATATTTGTAATTAATAAATTAATTACAAATATTAAAATTAACAACCAACTAAACATAAGTGTCACTTCTAAGATATGACCATTTATTCAAAATAAACAAAATGCTTTAAATTTAAAACAAAAATTCCCAATTCGTTGGGGCACAATTTGACTAAGACTATCATCCCATTTGATAAAGAGAACTGCTTTTATGGTACACTGCATGCTACTCTTGTGCATTCTGAGGCTACAAACATTCATAGCTAACTAGTTTCACTAGTAATATATGATAAATGTTTTCCACAGTAAAAATAAATTACAAGAACAAATCAAACTAAGAACTTATAGGATATTTTCAAGAATTGCTACTCTAAATGCTTAACAATAAATAAAAAGCAACACTTAAAACCCGTAACAAGTCGTCATTATCTCCAGAAAAATGTCAGTGAAAACTTCAGCCTACACATAAAAATGAAAAATACACTCACATAAAAAGTTGACCAGTACAAAATAAATAAAAATGACAAGTTTGTATTAATACTTCTTAAAAACAAAACCAGGAAAAAATACCATGGTTTTGTTTCAATGTCAACGCAAGAGAAGTAGCATTCCCAAACACACAGTTCCCTGTGCATATTTTCAACACGCATTTATACAGAGATTGGTTTGGCTAAAAAGCAGTTGGCTTGTACCATACAAAGCACAACAGCTTATTTTAGTAATGCAGGAGAGAACCTAGTTAGGATTTGTGGAATTCCTTCATCACTTGCGCAAACTGTCTTTGCTGCTGGCAAGTGAAGTGCTGGCACTGCTTTGGCTCTGCTGCTCTCCCCCACTGCCACTTCCACTGCCTCCTTCTCCGTTCAAAGTGCTTGACCCTCCCCGCATGACTCTCCGCATAGCAGCCAGTTCCTCCACAGAAGTAGGAGTAGGGGGAGCACTGCGACCCTTAAGTTTCATCAGAGTCTTGTCAAGTCGATGGCAAAACAGATCTACGTCAGACTTTCGCATACCAAGAGCAGCTGCAGCAGTAAGGTAAGGAACAGGATAGTTGCTAGTGTGAGCACCCCATCCTGTTAATCAAAGCATAACACACTTGAATTCTCCATTCACAGTAATTAAAAGAATGAATCATCAGTAATATTTCATAACAACCAATCACCTTCAAATTTAAAGCCCACAACTTCTTTCACATCTACACCTGAGACAACTCTGGTTCCCGACACACAACGCATAAACAACATTGAGCCCAGGAGAGTAACACTCTTTCGATCACTACCAACTAGAGATGACAAGGTCATACCTTAAGAAAAAGGAAGAAATTTGTCAAAATAGAAAAAATCAAATTGAAGTAAAACCTTTTAACACTTCGGTAAAATCAACTTAAATTTAATGAAATACCTATCGAAATGGGATTATTTTTTGTATCCAAAATCCTTTCACCATGTTTGAAAGCTACTTTACTAAGCTCCTCTTTTAGATAAGTGTACATCTCTTTTCTCTGAGCAATGAGATTCTTGTAGCCATTCACACCCAGAGAAAGAAGTGTGATGAACACATCCATTGATGGGCTAGATGAAGCTCGGCCTAAAGAAGGAAAAGATTCTCAACTCAATTACTGAGCAAGCTACTTACACATGAAAAAGAAAATCTATAGTAAATTTCTTAATTCAGGAATATTTATCAAAGGTGTTTTTGTAATTTAACACATTTGTAACACACTGACATTGAGTTTATAGTATAATCTGAAAATGAAGACCATTTTAAAAAATCTCTTTGTTATTCTTGGATACTTGCATAAACCAAGAATGGTTACAGCTAAATTCCCATCATTCCAATACAAGTAAATACTTTACTCATATCAATACTTTTGATTTGATACCAAGATTCAAATTCTTTTTATGTGATACCTACTTGGTATCAGAAGATGTACTCTGATCAAATTGATTTGTAAACTGAAAGATTCTGATTAACTCATTGGTTTTGATTGAAGAATTGGCTCATGACAAATGAAGGAAATTAGTAAGTAAATACATTCATGCAGACCAACTATCAGACTATCAAGGGAATGCGTCTGTCACATAAAATCAAACATTATAGATCGATACTAGATCAGAAATTCACAATCATAAATTAGTTGCACTGTTGGTAATTTTTCCGCCGATTGTTATTTTGATATATATTGTTGAATTATTGCTGCCGATTCCTGATGATTAAGCAAAAAAATGTCATACTTATTGTATCAAATTTCTCAGTACTTAGAGATGTTGCAAACAGGATTAACATTCAATTATTCTGAAAGATATTAAAAAATTCAGAAAATGTCAACTTAATTTTGTTGTTTAAAACATATTAACAAATTTTAGTTTCACATTTCCAGTTGAGTAAACAGGGCAGAAGTTGACCAAAATTTTCTGATATAACATTTACTTAATAGTTCAGTAATATTAACTAGCACAAAATTTCACAAAATCATTTTGTAGTAAAGAAATATGTATAAATACACATTAAAATTTCCATAAATAGTTGATTTTATATTTTCATTAAATAATAAGCTTCCTAAATTATGTACCCCGTTTGGACTAAGTACATAATTTGAGCGATTTAATATTTGTTATATAATTTCACAGCAAAATAAAATAAATTAATATTATTATTTTTACATAACTCTCAAGCACAAGCTGCAAAAAATGTTTTGAGAGGTAACACATTTATTACACAAGACAAAAATTAGTATACATTCACTAAGTACTGTAATATGGTTTACTTTTTACACACAAATCTTCATTATTACAGAGATTTTTCCTTCCAGAACTGCAAACCTTTCTGAATAGTTTTATCAAATTTTTGGAACAGTGGTGTCTTAACCATTGTAAAGTATGTATTGGTACAGTGCCAGTCATCAAATATTTACAAATACACTAATATTTGGAAGTAAAATTACCAAATGCCTGAAAATTGTCATGTAGTCANCACATCTAGATGTGTATAAGAGACAGCCCCCACACACACACCTTGGGAAAGAAATTAAAATTTTCTGAAAAGTATCTCCAAGACAAGCGAGCACATGAAATTTTCTTAGAAATGTGTTATCTGGAAACTACTTACAGTTTGCTCAGAAAATGGTGGAAACAAAAAATTTGCCTTTCATTAAGTGGATTCTCTAATCAACAAAGTTCATGAACTCATACAGTCTGGTTGTACAGTCGATGAAACCATAACACCTCTCCATTATGTGAACAACTGATACCATACATGACCCTTGATGTTGACGAGCCCTAAAGCCCCACAAAAAAAAAAAAAAGATATCATACAAATTTGGAAATATGAAAAGACTCGCACTAAAAAAGTAAGTGAATTCGTAATATATATAATAACAACCTTAAAAGACAATATATGAAGCTATACCATGAAGGATGTACCCAATACTCATCCTTAAAGATATAATAGCATTTTTATAGCTAACGGTCCAAAAAATATTCATTGCAAAAAACAACGTTTTTTATTGCATTCACAAGGCAAGGTTCTGTTGTAAGATTTTAAATATTGAACTGCTTGCTTGAAAATGTATTTGAGATTTCTTCGAATTCATAAGCTAGATCTTGCATACAAACGAAGCACACGGTTTCAGTATTTGATTTAAGAGGAATAAGTAAGAGTAGAAAACCCTTCAGGAGCACTTTTTGTGAAAAGTTGAACATTTAGGGGAAAATGAGTCCAGACTTATATCCACGGGTACTTGACATTTTTATGAATTCCACTTTTCTTTTCAAGACAAGGAAAGAACATTGAAAATTCTTTAAATGAATTTCACAATTTTCATTCACTGTGTTCAACACAATACTCAATCTTATCCAATTTTATTTAGTAAAATACTACTCATATGCAAAAAATTAAGTCAGTTGTATTTTTTCTAGATTCAATCTCTGGATACTGTAGAATAGGTGTTGCATTTGAAAGAAAGAATCTGCTTTTTTATTCTGAACATAAACACTGGCATTTGACATAAATTTAATAGAACATTTTCTGTCTTAGACTAAGAACAATGTGTGAGACATGTGTATAGATGTCATGAATCATAAAAACAGAAGTAAAAAATAAAACACCATCATAAATAATACTAAAGGGGAGTACGTTCAGATATAAAAATGAAGTCTATGGAAACATTTGATAGACAGCATGAAAAAGAATTTGTAGAAAAAAATTAAAAAATTGATAAGAACATTTAAAATGGACACTAAGATTACAAAGAATTCTTCGAATTCTACTGCTGATCCTTGGGATGGAATTTTGTATTTCTTCTCAGCCTTATATTGTAAACAGAGAGTTCTAACAAACCTTTTACCTGATGTAGTGCCCTTAAAAATTATTTTTATAACATCAAGGCCATCCTACAGTGATGCAAGAAAAGCATCCTGTAATAGCAAACCATAAATAGGATACAAAAAATCAACAAACTTCAAGGAAGTGAGACAATTATGTTTCAATTTAGTGTTTAAGATACGTGAATGTGTAACTTTCTGATTGCATTAATCAAATACAAATTTTATTCCAAGTTAAATAAAAGCAAAAAAAAAAATTTTTTGGACACAATAGGGCAATATCCTCTTGCATGATTCCTGAATAAATTCAGCATTTAAGTTAATAAGGAAAAATCTGTAAATAAAACTTATAAAAGATATTTTGCATGTCAAGCAACACAAAAATGTTATAATTTTTGTGAAGTTTTAAAAATTACTCAATTCAAGAAATATTTATTGCTGTTCTTGGAGCACATCTCTAAACTGCAAAGTTAAATGACTAACAGAACAAGTTTATTTAAAACATATCAGAGAAAAGAAAGATTTTAACTGATATTGGAGTCAAGCAGCAATAAGAAATATAGAATAAAAAGGTTACCAGTCAGCTTTGCTATTTCTCACATTAAATTTGAAAAATGCCATTAATAATCTTAAAAAGAATTCATTAAAAATAACAATCATCAGTGAACAGTGGTAGATAAAACATGTCTTTTATCTAACAATATTTGTAATTTTTAACTCGAAGGAAAAACATTAAATATTTCTTTAAAAATCATGAAAAAAGCATCCCTCCTTAAGAGAGAAAGAAATAAGTTTCTGTGTTCTGTAATTGGATAAAATAAGATACATAAATTAAATAAATAAGATAGTACCTGGATATGTTTTAGATATTCGTTCTACAAAGCCTTTGTCAAATCCTGCTATAATTGCTCCCCCAACTGGAACTAGAAAATTTTTGTCAGTACTTTGGACAAACGCATCCACTCTTCCTTTCCTGAAAAAAAATTCAAATTCCCTTAACGTCATATTTACCCAAGTTAAAGTAAATGTTGATAATAGACTAAAATGCAACATTTTGATGATTTATATCAAGATGTTGTTGTTTAGCCTAGCCTTATTATTCCCAGTTCATTGGGGTCGGCGAATGGGGATGGATATGATGCTTCGTTAATTGTAGCTGGGGAATACTCATGGCGCCGGATGCCCTTCCTGACGCGCCTCCCCTGAAGCGGTGATTGTGAAATGAAATGGGTGTGAATGATTATGAGTGAATGTTGTGGTGGAATGATAGGCAGGGGAAACGGGAGAACCCCGAGAAAACCTGCCGCGAGCACCGCTCCGTCCACCACCTCGGATTCTACTTGGATCGGACCGGGTTTGAACCGGCGTCCCCAGAGGTAGAAGGCGAGCGCGTTACACACTGCGCCACGGGTCGCATGATTTATATCAAGATATATGAAAAAAAAGAAACCCACTTCAAAGTCATATTATTTATGAACCTTTCAAAGAAGAAAATCTAAAAAAGCAATTTTTAAATAATATAATTCCATAAAGATGTGATTCATTTAATTTTGAAAACACTAGCTCAAATTGTTTCTCAACTTATAAGACTTGCAATAAAGCTTCAAGGAATATTATATAAAGTCACTCAAGATTTACTACATAGTTGTAGTAGAAAGCAGTACAGAATAGCAGCTCCTTTTGGAAAATATCATTACAGTGAAGGAAAAATTAAATTTTCTTCAAAGTTAAGTGAAATTCCCCTCCACAGTCACTTCTCAAAAGCAGACACTCCTTATAGCTGGTGCAGACAGATGATTTGTATTGGAGAACAACTGACAACTCTACAACGAACTACAGGGTGATAACGTAGGTCCAGTTCTAGAATCGTTTTCTTCCAAAGGTATCTATTCACTACAGTTCAAACAAGGTTCTGTTACTCTTCTGGAACCTTTTAACTTCAATGGATTTTAAAATTCTCCACAACTGATGCATATTCATGTGTGAGTATTGACATGAAAGATTCCTCAAATTTAACAGCATATTTGATGGAGGTAAAATCAACAAAGAATAAGATTACAACAAACTACAGATTAGAATCTGAGAAAATGAAGATAGATTTTTAAGAGTAATTTATTTAAAATATTTTATGTCTACCATAGTGAGTTGTTTTTCTATAGGGAGGTGTGAACAGGAAAATTTTTTTCTAGATGAGTAGAGTTGAAAAAAAAATCAAATAAATAAAAATCAAGAAGAAAATTATATACCCTCTGCCCTTCAAGATAAGTACTCATTGAGGAAACCTCTATACTCATCCTTTAACCAGAAGAAAACATTCAGAACATAAACAATTTTATTGCAGTATTTTCATCAATTACGAAATATATATAGTATTGATTATTTTTGCTAAATTTAAGTATACAGTAGACCTGTGAATATGGTGACTTGGATCATTGGTGGAGCGAAATACCAATGATGGCATCTGGCAAAATGTTTCTTTTTTTCAACATACACTCCTTAATTTATTGCATTATAATGCTTTTTTAATAAAAATGACTTCAATAAGTACTGTTTGCTTACTCATGGTATGATTGTGAAAACATCTTATAGTAGAAGAAATTGTTTGTTTATATTATACTTTCAAAAACCCCATGATTTTTTCTAGAAATTCTCCTCGGGGTTTTCTCAACCCTTGTGCACTTTGAAGAAATAATAAATTACTTTCATGACCAACTGGCATATTTATTCTGCTAGTGTGATTTTGTGTAAATGATGAAATATTCCTGACAGAGGTGGAGCACAATTCAATTTCAAACACTTTATCAATCACGTTGCAGGAGTGGATTTCAAATCACGAAAATGAAAAAAGTGCAAAAACTAGGAAACCAACAGTAATGTTAAAGAAGATTCTTTCTACCAATGTAGTATTCATAAAACTTACATATTATTACCAAAAGTTTCTTTTAATTAAAAAAAATCAACCTTATTGTAAGTGAACAGAATCAAAATTTCCAATTCTCTTAATAGTTACAAGCTAATTTCTAAAGAAGTCATGTTACAGAAAGAGTTTTAGAGGACATGGGTTTTAACAGAATTTATGAAATTATTTAGGAATTAGTTGTATGAAAGTCTTGGATATGCAGGGAGCCAATGGAGACATCAAGTTGGCATATTTTCCATCAATAACTGAAATACTGTTGTGGTAACGAAAAATCCACTTTATACTAAATGAAAGCTGAAAACCCAGTCTACTTCAGGAGCCCAGTTATCATGCCATTGTTATAGTACTTTGGATACTGATTAAATTCTTTTTTCATGCATGTTGATTTTGCTCCTTTTTGTTTTTTAATAGTTTATTTCTAACTTTAAGCAACCTTGGCACAGTTGCGTACATTATCTCTGTAGCCCCATCCTAGCCTGGGTTTTACTCCAGGTAATGGCGAATTTTCCTAGGGCGGGAATATCATTAATACTTTTGTTTTATTAATCTCAAATTTTTACTGCACTAATATCTACAATTTATTTTGAATTATTAATGGTTAACAGAATGTATTTATTAAATCATTTCTTTTGTAAATATTAAATCCGCCACTGCTCATGGGCCCTTGATCGGAATTGATGGGATGGTCCCTTGCTTGTTTCCGGAGAGTAACTTAGTTTATTGTCCCCCATGTGGTCACATGCAGTTTGCAACTGCTTTTTTGACAATAAAGTTTATTAAGACTAACGCTAGCAAAATATTACACAAAAATGTTTCTATTAATTTTTTATCTATTCATAAAAGTTATGGTAGGTATTCTTACTAAATTTAATTAAAAACAATTAAAATTGTGAAAATAATTTCATTTTGTTTTCTCACACCAATTACAAGTTCCACGAGATATCGGTTGCAACCTCGAATGCCAGAAGAATTAAAAATTGAATGATAGTGTTCACTTACAAGAAATTTTTCCAAGGCCCTTAGTTTTACAGCAAAAATCTTACAAAATTAGTTTGGGTATTCAAGTTACTTAAGAGCTAGATTTTTAAAATAATTTTATTATTACCCGATGAAAAGTTACAGCAATTCTTGGTGAATTGCAAGATTTTGAAAGAAAACTGTATATTACACTATCGCATTGGTTGAGTGATATATTTTTGTATAATTTTGAAATAATTGATGGCTATATGAATTGTGATTAAAACATCCAATCCCAGTACAAACAATAAAAAAATGAATAATTGTACTTGTATGAATAAAAAATAAATTTCTGGGCATTTATTAAGTTCAAAATATATTCTTTGTTATTCCGCAATGCAATGTTGAGTCATATCTCAACAGTATTATAAACTGAACACAATGTCCTTCAAACCCAGTCGAGTGTAGTACATCTGTTGAACGTAGAACACATTGGACTTGAACCTTCTTCAGCCAGTTTTGATGACCAAGAAGTTTTCATTAGCTAGAGTTTTAGCCATTAGGAAGACTAAAGGTTTATGCTTTCACCAACTTGAAAATGTTTAAATGTTGTTCTTAATTTTTCAATGACTCTGAACAATTAAAATTTCACTTCATCTTGAAGAGCCTTTTCATTGTTGTGAAGATTTGGAGAAGGAACTGGATTGGAGGTTGTAAGGAAAGACACTTGACAGGCATTCTCCCTCTTCACCATACAAGGTTCTGGAAGTGAAAAGGGTGAGTATTCACAGCAAGCCTTTCTTTTTTTTTGCATTAGTCGAGAGGAAAGCTGAAAGATTCTGTTTATGTACAGTATTGTACAATATTCATGAAAAAAGTATTAAGAACACTTTATAAATTTCACACACACACATGTACACTTTGGTTAAATACACAATATCCAGGTAATGTGTCCTAAAATAATAATGAAATACTGTATACAGTATTCTTTCAGAACCTCAAATTTAACACAAAAATTCTTATTACTAACTTACTGATAAATCTATGATTAATTCAAAATAGAGTCATTTTAAAGAAAATTTCATACTTTTTTCAAAAGGATTTTGGTATAATGCACTAGAAAGAAAAGTTCAATGAAATACTTGAAGCACACTCAGTTTTCTGAATTTACAAGTGGAGTCCTCAAAAACTGCTACTAGGAAAAGAAAAATATAACATCAAATTTTCAGGGACACAAACAGTTTTCATTTTTCATACAATGTACTTCCACGTAGATATTAAACTACACTCCATACTAATCCAAACAAAATCCTGAGGATAAAAACTCTATTCTCAATCAGAACACCCACCTTTAGAGCTTTGAGTGAACTAGTTGCTTTAATCAGATTTTTCTCCTATGAAACCCAACAGTTTTATTAGTTTTTCAAACAAATATTTATTTTCACCATAAACACAAATACCAAATCAGATTAGAACACTCCACTTCTTCAAAATAAGTCACAAGAAAACATATTAAATAGAAAAGATATACAAAGCTAAGTATTGAATTATTCATGTTTATAATTACAAGAAAGAAAAATGCACAAACATTGATGTACAAAACAATGCAAGCAAAATGAACAAGTGATTTAGAAAAATATAAAATTTATCAGAATATTAATACTGATAAATTTAACGGGATTAGTTTCTACATTCAAAATGGAATATAAATAAATCAAAGGATTATATTATGGAAGTACATAAGAGCAAACACACTTTAAATATAATCTGCATCCATTAATGCTCACCTTGCAGCTTCCTGTATAAGATGCATGCAGCGAGAACTCTGCAAACCATAAGCATTATTTATAATATGGGGAATGATATAGCGACTGCATAACACAGCAACTTGTTCCACTGAGTCACTTGCGCGTGGAGCAAAACAGCTAGTGGTGGTAAGTACACAGGCAATATTCTCTGCACCAAGAGTGACCATCTGATGTTCCATAGCGGCAAGATCAGTACGGAGCTCATCACCAGTTGTA
The DNA here is from genome assembly GCA_002313205.1 of Laupala kohalensis. NCBI lineage: Eukaryota > Metazoa > Arthropoda > Insecta > Orthoptera > Trigonidiidae > Laupala > Laupala kohalensis. The sequence continues at coordinate 755,159 of NNCF01126858.1, read as the reverse complement.
CTTGCTTCAATGATAATAGGCTGAAACCCTAAAACAAAAAATTAAATCTCAAAAATTTAAGTGTCAAAATAAATTCAGTACTGTAGATGCATCACTAGGAAATTTCCTATAAAATAAAATAACTTCGAAGCAGTGAGGAGAAGACTAGTTTTCCTTCATTATAGCATAAAAAACAAAAAAAATTATGTTAGAATTTCTGTGATTGTAGATATTGTATTAACAAGAAATAAGAGCATTATAATTCCATACAGGCATAAAACTATTAGTAAAAACAGCTATATTTAATCTGTCATCTTGTTCAATTCATTTCCTGTTGAGCCTATTACCAACCTCTAGGAAAGATAAAATTAAGAAATGAGTAATTTCTAATATATAAATTATCTGACTTTAAAATTTATAGTTTTGAATATTATAATTTGGGAGTATTAAACTTGTTGAAATTATAAAAGAAACTTGTTGTATAAAAGACTTGTATAAAAGATATATTATATATTAAACTTGTTTTATAAAAGAAACTTGTCAGTTTATAAAGTAATGTAAATAATTTTTTAATTTTAAGTTCTTTGTTTTATACCACCAAACATACTCATAAGGAACTGTCCTCACTTTTGTAGGAATAAATGATTAATTATTTAATTTGAATTTATTACCTTAAAATACAATACATATTATGCAGTTTCTAACTACTTTTTTGCCCATAAATGTATTTATTACATACAAAAGTACACATTTCCAGCATTGCCTCTCACTAAGATAATATTAGGTATCTGAACATGGGTGAGATAACTACCAACTAATGAGCATTTATATAAGAAAAAAATAAAAACAAAATAATAATTACAAAGATATATCATATCAAATATTTAAGAGTAACATATATTGCTTGTTGTTAACATTATCAATGGTAAAATATAACAAAAGAAAAACAAATGGGATGGAAAACTTTTTTTTATATATGTCAACTCTCATAACCAATGATAGAAATGAAAAGATTTTCCTCATGCACAATATACACCTTTCTAATGCACTGTATTATTAATTAAAGACTTACTGCCATTTGAAATCTTTATACTGTTGTCTAGAAGTAGAATAAAATATTTGTCATGCAACAACTACTTCTTCAGTAAATTGTTTTGCTACATAAAGAGATAATGGATTAAACCTAGTTTTATATTAATTGCATATTGATTTATATTTAATTTTTTGACTAGTATTCTATGTAGTTATTCTCAAAGTAACAATTTTATTAGATTTCAGGTGTCATGTATAATTTATACAGATTGTTCAACCTTTTTTAAGAAAATTTTACCTTTACGTTGTAAAAAAAAGTATGAAAGAATTGAAATTTTCAGTACAAAAGATAGTGTGGATTTTTTTTAAACTTCACTTTGTTATGAGTTTATATACACTACACACAACCTTACTTCCATGTTACATCACTTTTAACTAATGTCAAGTCCTGTAGTGTAAAAATAGAGAAAATAATAATTAGATATTCAACGCTGATAGATAAAATGAAGAGGGTGTCAACTGATTGATTAATCAGGTGAAGACAAGTTAAGTCAATTTATGGCTACAAGTAATTATCAGAAAGCATAAATCTATGAAGACAGGGAAAGTTCGGTACAATGCTTTGAAAAATACCTGCAGTAATTATGCACTTAAAACACGCCTTCTGGTCTATTCGGGGCCATAAGACAAATTTTGCTTCGGGTCTCTCCTGCTTGAGAGCCAACATACATAGGACAAGGCTCATGCCAGTAGCAGTAGGCACAACAAAACACCCAGCAGAAGTTTTTACTCCTAAAATTATGAAAGAAAATAAGAATAAATAATTAATATCTACATGAAATGCACTGGTGAAAAATGCAAAAAGTGAGGCAGAAAATGGTTATTACAGGGCACAGAAAAATTAAAATTTTAATGTACTTACATAAGGAAACACAGGGACAATTGTCTTAAAAAGCAAAGATACAGATAACTTATAAAATTCAAAAATTAATAGTTTTGAAATACAATTAAAACAGTACTCAACAAGAGAAAAGTTACTTTAATGGTTAAATAATTTTTATAAAAAACTGTTTTTTAGATAGTGCTACCCTAAATAATTTTACATTACACAAAAAAAGATGGTTACAAAATATAATGTAATTAGTTTTTATTTTTTGCATGAAGTTAGAAAGAGTAAGACAATTCAGTAACCATCTTTCCCACAACTATACTGATATACAACTCCCACTTCCTACAACTAAATATTTCAATAATTGATATACAACTTAATATAATGACAGAGAGAGAAAAAAAATTATGGGGGAAAATAATACATGAGAGAAATAAGACAAACTTTGTTTCACTTGTTCTACTAAAATTACATGAAAGTCTCCTCTGTTAAACATAATAGAGGAGAAGATTATCAATATTTTGAAACACTTTCTTGAACCAAACACACTGGAGAATGAATAGATTGCTGCTTTAAAAATTAAACTATGATCGAATTTTTAATTACAGACCCCTGACTTATAAGAGCTGGGGAGAGTACAACAAAAATCACAGAAAATCTCAGTTACCACCACTGGATTTGTAATTTTGTTTTGCATATCACAAATGAAAAATTTGGTTTTATGAATGAATACTAATTTTTTAAAACCTGAAATGTTTTAAAAAGTGTGATATTTTTATGGTTTTTGCAGATATGTCGACTTCATAATTTATTATAAAATAAACAAAGTGACAAGAATAATTCTTATTTTGCGAATGATCAACATTGAGTTTGTGACAACATTTATTAATTTCAAACTCTACATCCAAAATATAACAAGTTATTCAATTTTTCAAAAACTCTGCAACAAAGGACCAGACACATTATTCATGAATAAAACTTATACTGTCACACTCAGAAGAATGCCATGATCACATTACAATTAAATTCAAATGTTTAAAGCTATTTATGTAAGTTCCAGAAAGTCTACTGTGCAATATTCTTAATATTTTACCCATATACAAAAATGTAAATAAAATTGTATTTAATGGTTACTCCAATAGAATGCAAATAATTTTTTCCCAGTTGGAAACCTCATAAATCTTCTGGAGAAAAAAAAAAAAAACAAGCAAATGCAAGCTTCGTACCCTAAAATAATTTAACAAACTAAGCAGTAATTTAATATCTAAGCAGTAACAGTAGTTCAACATACCCATGTAACGAATGACATCAAGAACTAGTGAATTAGTGAGTTTATTCATTAGACTTGATCCTGCTGCTTTGGGCTGCACTTCACCAAGATCTCCAGAGCGACCTATACCATGACCAAGTCGATAGTGTCGTTGAGCAACCAAAGCTATTTAGAGAAATAAAAATAAATTAATAAAGAATAAAGCCTCATCAAAATACAGTTTATGAGCTGAGCTTTGCTGATGGTTAAGAAATACATATTTCATTTAATGGTTAGGATAAAAGGAAGTATTAGATAAAGTCTAACAACCAGATAGATGAAACCAAAAAATAAAACATTTTTGGTAAAACACGATTCTGACGGGAGCAAACGTACCTATGCTGAGAACAATAGAGAAACCCTTCGAGATCTTTCCTCGGTACATCTCTAAGATCCTTATAATCCTTCCAGGGGTCTCTGATACATTCCCAATCAAAATCATTTAAGGGACATTTTCCTACAATTCTTATTCACACTGCACTATTTGAGGTAAATAAATAAGATACAAATATTTGCATTAGTATGAAAATTTTAACTAAATAATATTCATCTGTTTTGCATAAAAGTTATACATAACTTGGCATTAATTTTAATGAATAAAAAGAATTGAGAGCATTTACAAAATCTTTAAATAATTCTTCTTTAGACATACGAAATGTCTCCAAAGGTTCTCAATCGAGTACTATTGAACTTGGTTGTGCACATTTTGCCAATTCCACTCAAATCTCTTTATTATTTTTTAACACATTGCTTTGAAGTGTCATGTAGCAATGAGCAGTGTTTAAAAATTCTGCAAATAACTCACAGTGAAATTACAGTATCCGGCAGCTACCAATATTTGTGTATTGTACCCTGTGCAACCCCGTTAACATCGTGGAACTGGGTTCGATGTGATCCAAAATTACAATCTTTCAAGTTTCATTTCTTCGTGGGTCTATTTTCAAAAAACATTTCTTGGAATTCCTGTCAACCTCACTAGGAACCACATTGCTTTTGTAATTCGTCGTCGTCTTCTTCTTTTTTCCAAAGGCACTTTTACCAACTTCAATTGTACCCAATTTTGAACTGGTTTCCATCAACAAAACTGTCAGCAATTAGTGAAATTTGTCCACAAACTTTTGAACTATCATCACACAATGCAGTTTTTCTCATGAGCAAATTTATGGGATATTTCAAAATCCAACCTACTAAAAGTAATATTAGTTTTTGGATTGGACATTTTGGAAAATAAAAACGTGCCATTTCAAACAACCTCTTGTCAGTTCCCATTATAACATCTAATAATGTTTTTTTGTTCTTTCTGTAATGATAACACGTGACATCACATGACAGTATGAGCTACATGCTTATAATTAATGTCTATATATGTACAATCTTTTCAGGACTTTTAAAGACCATTAATAGACTATTACTTAGTTTTTTCATTATGTTTTTCTTACATTGTTTCGACTCTTGATTGAGTCTTCATCAGGTCCTCTCAAAACAAATTCACACATGATATAGTGTTTCATCATAAATTAAAATCAATATCAAACAATAAACAAAGATGACCATGGATTTTTTTTTCGTGAGGCTCTACAGCTCGTCGACATTAAAGGCCATTGGAGCCCTAAAAACTTGTACAGGAAGGGAAAATGCAGTTACACACTAGGAAGAGCCAACATGACTCTCCCCGCGTGTGGGACTCGCCGAATGACTCAACCATAGCCACTAAAAACCCTCCTGAATCACAACATACCAAAACATATCTCAAAACATTGAGGACAAAAAATAAGGACGGACAAAGAATGAGGGCGGGACAAAAATGAGGAAAATGAAAGATACCCTAGCCCTAATAGCATCGGGATCGAAAATAACAAGAGGTGATCAAGGAAGGTCAGGAAAGAGAAAGGAAGGAGCCTAGCACAAGTAAGTGGAAGTAATGACACACTCAGCTCGGGGCCCCATGTTTGCCAAACATGTACTTACTAGATGTAAGTCCCCTAGGGGAATGACAAGGAAAAAAATGCTAAGTATTGTATAAGTTTTGCTGTCTGATTGTAAATTTAAACAATGAGTATTGCTTTTGCAGAGAAACATAGAAAAACAAAGGTCTGTTAATGGTTGTAAACAATATTGAAAATCTGAAATTCCTCCTGAATTATATTATTTAAAGTTTATTATTTATTATTTGACTTCTTCTCATGATCAAGTGTGAATAGTTGAGAGTTAAAATTTGTCCCTTAAACAATTTTGATGGGGGTATATATCTGAGACCCCTCAAAAGATTATAAGGGTCCCACAGATACATTCCAAGGAAAAGTCTATTGTCCTCAGCGCAGGGAAGTATGCACCAACAGAATCACTTTTAGCCAAATTTTTTAAATTAATGTTAACATTAATGTGTTAATCAGGGATGGATTCGCAGTTTTTGTATGTGGGGAATGCACACAATAAAATAAAACCATATTTCTCATTTTAACACAATAAGTTATAAATAAAATAATAGCAAATATTGCATTACACTAATTAATTATTTCATAAGATGTTGAATAAAATATTTTGGTAAAATAATAAAAATGAGGAGGGGTAATGGCTCATGACAAACTTAATGATAAACCTAGAGCAGATCACTCAAATAACCAACATCATTTTATATCAGTACCACATGAAAATAACGATTCATCTTCAATGTTTTTCATTCTAACACGAACAAAAAAATTAGAAACATCACAGACCACTGCTCCGAAACCTTTTTATACATTTAAGTTATACTACTAACCAAGTAAAACTTTAAAGCAAAGATGTCTTACTTGAAGCGATTCTTGCTTCTCTTTCACCAATACCACAGTTTCCAGGAAAGTTATTGCTATCCATTTGAGCTAAATCAGCTAAAAATAGCTCTATTGTAGTATCATCCCATCCCTCTTCTGGCCATTTTCTCTAAAATCAAAATTTGAATATATTTAACACCTATTAGTAGTTTTTCTTAGCATCCAATGAAATTCTCTGACCAATAAGTATAATTTTGGAGAAATTTTATATGAAAATACTTAAATAAAATGTACTTAATGTCATAATGAATGTTTAAACAGAACAGGAAGCAAATACAAATGTAACAATAATAAATTTTGCTGTCAACAAAGCCATTACAAACTGCATATTACCACTTGTAGATTAATGTACTATTTTACAATAGGGCACCGACATTAGTCAAACAGATCAAAACAGAACAATTCCTTCATAAAAAAATATTTAAAAACTAAGTCACCAAAATTTAACTGATGAATTTGGACCAATTTAACATGTTAGAATCCTAACCTTCCTCTTTGAATATCCTTCTGCAGTGCTGTTACCACCACCACCTCTGCCTCCATCTTCACACCTATACCGATTTTCTTAGAATGGAATTGCCAGAACTAACAAACCTAACATAGCCTGACTGTAGACGAACAATTGTTTATAATTATTCATGGCATATAGATTGAAATTATCATACCCTAAACTATTAATACAACTGGAGGCGAAGAGAAGAAAATAATGCAAAACAATACTTTTTATAATTACTGTAAATATCAAGAACGACAAATAAATCTTACAATTTCAGAATCAATAAAATATTTTTAGGAATACGGCATCAAAGATTTTTTCTAACCTTGTTTCTACCATAATGTTATACTTGGCCAAAGAATATTTTAGCAAAACATTAACAAATAATGAAATACCTGTTCAATAAGTTGTCTAATGAGATTCTCTCGTGTTTTTTTAGCAGCTGCGGCTTGTTGCAGGTATGTTGCAGGAATAAGTCTTTCAGCCAAAGTAAAACTATGACTGTTCATTTTAAAGGTCTGCTACTTCAATGTATAAAAGGTTGATCACTATAGAGCAGCCATCACTAAAATGTAAACATTACTTTTAGTACACAGCTCATTAATACATATCAACTCAGATAAAACAGGACACAGTAGTTTGAGATAGTTCATAAATTTAAGGACAAGAAAAGTAACATTCAGTTCACAAAGTTCACATTTACAAGTGGAATCAACACAATTATAAAGTTTACTTAAAGGAGGTAAAGCTACCATTAATACTTCAGGTACTTCCAAATGAGAGCATCAAATACTTCAAACTCAATCATTGCAGATGCTAGATTTAGAATATCTATCACATTAGTATTTACGGTCGACCTCTCATACAACTGATACGCACTGACAGATAATATAAAAAAATAGAACATTCGTCACGATACAGCCAAATCACCTTGTCCGACTTGTTCGGATCCGTAAACCTATTACATTAATTATCAATACAACATACACCACTTCAATAAGAAAATAGCTATTGCCATGACACGATAATCTACTTATTCCCTAGATTTCTTCGCACGTTGTTACATATCCAACGCACAAATGTACAAATACATCGTGTGGTTATCACACATCTAAAGTCGAATTATTTCAACCGATCATCACCCTCCGTTTTTTCTTGTCTACGTGCCTTGCGATTCTCCCAGTCAGCTCCTTACCAAGTAGTCACTGTCCAACAATTCAGCTGCTTTTTTCTCAATGCTGACACAAATGCACTCGCAGCGACCGACAGCAATGCCAGCAGTCGCCAGCGACAGGCCAGCGGTCAGATATTAACACGCTGGCTAGCATTCTTTTGTTATTGTTGTTTCATGTGTCTTCTTGTAGATAGAGCACTTCTCGCGCGTGATACGTCATTCTCATTCGCTTGTTCAATCTCTATCTTTCATAATTTCATCATCTCGTCCTCGTTGCCCGGTCTACCTAGGTTACGAAAAATCCAATTATGAATGTAACAACGTCGAAGATTATCCGATTAGTTACTGAAGGCTCATTGTACTTTACGAAGAATGGCCACACCAGGTATAACTTAACTCCTTCCTTGTTTAAAAAAAATTAGAATTATGTTTGTTTATGGATTATGCATATTGTCTTGATGTGCATGACTGCATTGAATCATTAATTATTTTATTCTATTTTGATGACACTCATTTCATTACCTTTCCTTTGCTTACTATTACATGGTAATATCCTCCTTTTTTCCCCAGCAGGTGGTATCCACTGCATAGTTCTAACTGTTCAAGACTTCTAAGTGCTGTGGCTTCAGAAGAAAGTTCTCAAAGTACTCCTGAATCTACTGAAGATGCCAAGAAACTAAAAGATGAAATAGAGAAACTTGGTAAAAATGTTACAATTCTTGAGGAAAAGCGATTAGAATTAGACGTAAGTGATAATTAGTATGAAATCACTTTAATCAAACTTGCAAAGAAGCAATCATTTAAGTTTATCTAATTAGTTGCAGATAAAATAACAGTAATAATGACGATTTATTTCCAAAATATGAAAACAAAATACGGTGCAATATCGGCGAACTACTATTCTTAAGGTTACAATCAGTTTAAGACCACCCTGGCAAATCATCGTACTTGTCGAATGTTGTATTTGCCCCTGTATGGGGGTGTAATTTTTTTTTCTGTTGAAATTTTTAAAATGTTGGTTCATGTTCAATGTTAGTGGCAGTGATTGTATTAGCAGCAATGTTATTGTATGAAAATTGGTTGCAAATTTATGCAAATCATTGGTTCCCAAATGTCCACTGTTATACAAAGGTTTGCCGCAATATATTACTAGTGTTGCTGTGCCTTGGCACACTTCCTGGGATTAATTTGTTTTATTTTTCTAATAGAAAAGTCCTTTACACAAACTGTAATTTTTATGTTTGGTTTCTTTACCATTACTACTGCCTGTTTATTATCAAACTATTTTGTGACAAGTGATCTAGTTAGAAATATAATACAATTTTATTGTATTGTTCAATGAGTGCTTTACATTAGAGGTGCTGCCTGAAATGATCTGTAGATCAAAGGAGACATGTATATAATAAATTTCAGAAACACTTACATGAAACAAACTTCTAGAAGTGATGTTTATAAATAAAATCACTTATTATACAAATTTAAGTTGTTTACTTGTATTCTGAATCAGTTTTATTTTTGTTATCAGTGTTCTTTATTTGCAACATGTTACTTTATTCATAATGATAACAATATATTTATGAAATGCAATATTACAACTTGATCATTAAATTTCAGGACAAGTACAAAAGAGCTCTAGCTGAAGGGGAGAACATGAGACGAAGGTTGATGAAACAAGTTGAAGATGCCAAATTATATGGTATTCAAGGTTTCTGTAAAGATCTTCTGGAGGTAAAATTATTTAGTAATAAATTTTGTTGTGTTTCTTTGTCTGAATGGGTGGAGGGAACAAATTTGAAAGTCCTTCAATTATTTAGTAAAATCTAACATACTGTTTTTCCCTTCACTCATTCATATGAAAAAACTGAAATTTATTCCATATTGAGATGTTGTTCCATATATTGCTCCTAGCAGTAATAGAGGGGGAAAATTAGTAGGGTATGAATATTTTTTTACTAATCTGTTGTCAGTTAGTACCTGTAAACTTGTGATTATGATATTACTTTCAACATTACTCAGATTCAGTGATTTCTTTCAAAGAGAAAATCTGTGACAATTGTAGTAAAATGATAAGGAGGATTTAGATATGATTAAATAGTGTATTATATCCAGAGCACAGAGTGATATCTTTGATTGTAGGAACACGTACCAGCTTGATTTTCAATGGGATTTTGTGGTATTTCATACTTGTACCTTAAATTACAGGTGTCTGACGTCTTGGGAGCAGCTACTGAAAGTGTACCAAAAGATGAAATTAAAGACAGTAACCCTCATTTAAAGAGCCTTTATGAAGGATTGATAATGACCCAGGCTCAATTACGGAAGGTACTTTCTTTTTATCACCAATTAATAATTAACTAGTAATAGTATTTATTTTTAATATATAATTAGTAATATACAATCACTTATTTAACATTCATTCCGTAGGTCTTCAAACGACACGGACTTATTCAAGTGAACCCAATGAATGAGAAATTTGATCCCAATTTCCATGAAGCATTATTTCAGCAGGTAATTGTAGTGTGTGATGAGAAATTTACTTACAATTATACTACTTACATCCATTACTTATATATATTAATCTTATGATAATGATTACCATCTTATAATTAATGTATTAGTAACTACTCCATTAATGATAAAGAGAATATGGCTGCTAAATAAATTTACGATTTATTGCCTAAATCTCAGCCATTTTACACCTTTTCAACAATTCTCTGCAATTTTACAAATTTTTAACAATCATAAAGACATTGTATATTTTATTTAACGAGTATGAACTGGCATAGTAGGAACCTTATTAAGTGTATTTATTCGATTAGAATTAGGACAACCTGGATTATTGGATCTCTTATTGGAAATTATCAAATTTATAGTGTTATTGTTACAATTCATGCTTTTGTAATATTTTTTTTTCATAGTTGTACCAATTATAAAGAAGGATTCAGAAATTTATTTGTACCATTAATTATAAGATGGAGCACCTTATATTTATATGTGATATTAAATTGCTAATTTTATGGTGTAGTAGTTACATTGTATTACACCTAACAAAGACCATCAAGTTTGAAATGCTGTGTTCTGCAAAATGGTTGCAATAAATTTTGTATGGAGTCAAACTTCATTAATATAAAATATTTAACTACATTAGAAATGTTGCTGTTCCAATTGTAAGACTGTAAATTCAAGTTAATATTGAATAAAAAGAATCAAGACTTTATAACGACATAAACTTACTTATAAAACATTAATCAAGTGACACATAATCTATTTACATTTTGTCTTCATCTAATTTTACAGACTGGTCCTGTAGCAACTGGATGTATGAATTGTTTAAATAATTTTCTTGTCTAACAGAACTTTCTTTTCAAAGTAATTTAACTATCTATACTTAATAGGTATATAGACCCTCGCTCCCAAATTAAGTTAAAAGTGGCCAACAACGTTTTTTCCGTAAAGTCAATGTTATGATATTGAGGTGTGAAAAACAAGATACTGATTGTGAGAAGTGAGTGTTTTTATACTGTTTCGAGATGAGCTAATTTTTTGTTAATTTTTGAAATTGTGTGAAAAAAGAATCTTGTACATCAAAATTCAGCCACCCTACATCTTTCAAAATGATGTGGTTTAGCTGGCAAATGTTGATGTAAGCAAGAGCTCTTAAAATGCTTTCTTGGGCAAAGTATCGGAGGAGTGTGTGGTCTCTCACTTATTACAAAACATATTTTAGATCACTCAAATGTGGGTACACTACAATGTTGGAGCTCTTTTTTAAGTTTATTATGAACATGTGAATATAATGAACATAAAAAATTATACTCTCATTTCCATGAATTAAGAATTATTCAATTTCTTTATTTGACTGGGAAGTTCTCGATAGAGTCATTGGTACAAGACAATTCTTTATTTATTGTTTTTGTTGCAGGACAATACAGATAAAGAAGCAGGAACAGTAATAGCTGTTTCAAAAATTGGCTATAAATTGCATGAACGAGTAATACGACCTGCTCTAGTTGGTGTAGCTAAAGGCTCATAATTAATAATTGTATTAAGCGTAGTGATATGTACATATATCAACATGTGGTCAAGTGGCCTCTCAATGTGTTGAAATCTATAAGGAATGAGAGCATTGATTGCCATTTATTTTATGTTATGATAGATTTTTTAAAGTGGAAAGAGGCAGATTATCTTTGTATTACTGTATATTTTTTTAAGTAAATGTCATTTTTTTTCCCCCATTGCCTGTTGTTTCTTCAAGTATTATCTTAGCTATAACACTGATTGCAATGTTATGATTTGAAATAAATATCATGTTCCTTGACCATTGAAATATCAGGAAAGTTTGTTCTTTTTTGCAATAACCTTGTTGATTATAAAAATTGTTTTCAAAAGAGAGCTCAAAATAAAATTTTATACTTAAACATTATGTTTCTTGTATGATTGAATTTTGGATGTCTCTTATTTGTAAACCTGTGTGATGAATTAAAGTGAAATTATTAATTAGAAAAGTGAATGAAATAATCTTATACCACTTAAGCTGGTAAACTTATACAACTTAAGCTGGTTTTTGAAGTAATTTGGTATCCATGGATTATGAGCTCTTAAGAGGAATCTTACTTCCACTTAATGAAGCTTCTCTTCTAGCCGTATGTGTTTGTTTCTAGCTGTACAGGTATGTTGTTACAAAACCTCGTTACTAATCTATTCTTAAGTCTTGGACCACTTTTTCTGTAAACTAAAATAACTTTAAGTAACATATTTATGAACTTCTATCTTTGGATCAACCAAATAGTGGTTTGTTTGTTTTGTAATTCTCAACCTTTGAAAAGTAGAAATTGACTCCATTTAACTGGGAGGAAATTTGAAAATATTTTTAATTATGCAGTGAACTATGTATTACTTAAATATGTATTGACAGCCATCGCTACATAATGTACTTCAAATCAGAATTATTTTCAAAAATGTTTCATTTGTGATTTTTTTAAATGAGGAGTTGGGTACATTGTTGACATACATTTTTGAACTAAAACAGTTGCTGTTACATGCAGAGATACAATTTTTGTTGTAGTTGTAAGTGTGGTGTTGATTGTATGAAGGTAAAGTAGTCTAAATTAGCCATTGAATGGTCTCAGATCATTGCTTCTCTCTTCTCCCATGAAGTCAGTGAACACCATCAGTGACTGGTGGTGGTGTTGCTTGCAAAGACGGATTTAGAGTACTGTTAGTGTGGCGAGTAATGCCCCTCCCCCTTTCTGTTTACCATTTCACCTAATCTACTTTCATGATAGTTGAGAGGCATACAGTTCAATACAGTAAATGTTCACTACTAAAAAGGCATTGCTGTAGTATTTTAAAAAAAGTGAGCGAGCAAGGTTGCTTATGAGACAAGAGGTCGGGCGTAAACTGTGCTTACAAAATTTATGAGAGAAGTTCAAGAACTAGAAATTTGTGGGTATTTGAATATAAAGTTTTAACAATGTATTAAGTTAATACCCCTTAACCAAACAACTTTAATTTATAAATTGATATAAGATAAATTGTACAAAATCATATAATATTGAAAACTAAAGTCTGCTGTAGTAGCAGGCATAAGGGCTCAGAGGTCTCATTATGTATAACAAAACACACAAGCTTCTTGTGAAGCAAGAAAGGACAATAGATACCTACTGCACTAATGTGCTTGGTTAAAATATTATTTTTCGAACACCTGACGGACACTTAACTTTGTTTCAGTGTTTTAGTTTGTATGAAGCATTATCTAGATCAGTAATTATCGATTTGGTCTTATCCCATTTTGCCATCAGGAAGACAGAATGGTTGTTACATAGCAGTTTACCTGATATATTAAAAATAAATAAATTTTATATTTAATATAAATAATAGTTTTTGCCTGTTTCCTTAGTTAGTCCTAAAAACAAATGCTTAGAATAAGGGCCACAGATGTCTTGGAGAGATGTTGAATTAGGGGTCCCATCAAACTTTTCCACTTCTAGTTCTTTCACCAAAACAGTAAATTATCATAAGAAACGAAAAGAAAAATAGAAAATTAGAGGAATTTAACAACTGTCAATAATNATCATTTTATTTAAATTTTAATAAAAGGATATTTTTAGAAAGAAACATTAACATGACAATATTGACAGTCAAGGAGTACACAACACTTGTCTAAAATAGGTATTTTCTTTCTATATGTGTTATTAAGGGTACCGTGCCCCCTTGTGATCTGAATTTAAACATGACATTGGTAGTATATTTAATCATCTCAGAAACTCTGAAAACCATGGATTCGACGCAAATTGGTCCTTTGCAATATTTTTTCGCGGTCAGTCATTTTCATTCCCGCCCATACACACACACTTTAAGGGTGCAAGGGGTGTCTTATGCACGTGGGTACTGAATTTTGACTTTATGATATAACAAACAATTCAGTGGTGAATAGAATACGTCAGTACCTATGTAATGAAAGTTGTGAGACCACGCTGAACTGACGCTGAATGGCGACAATGTGTGAGTATTGAATTTCGTATTGTTAGCGAATTCTAAGAATGCGAGAAATGAATTTACGTTAACATTAACAGTATTTCTTGTATTTTAGGATTACTTCAGGAATAATAAAAACAAATGTTAATTATCACAGTGCATTGTGGTTAATGGAGCTCTGTCAAGGCTGCTTGAAATTGAGAAATAATTATGCTAATAACTGACTGAATTATAAGCAATGGTATTAATTGCTTGTGAATATTAAGTAATTACATAAGGAATAAATAGTTTCAGAAATAAAATTTTGTAAATCCGTGGTCTTTAATGTAGTTTCCACTGATAATGTAGCATTATATGAATACATGTAAAATTATAACAATATTTGTGAGTTCAAATTGAGAGATATTACACAAAAATAAAAATATAAGTGAAAATTCGACCTATAATCACTTATACTTAGTAGTTTCTGCAAATAAACGAAGACATGAGAAAATACACAAAATTAACGCTGTTCATCTCAGCAACGCCTATAACTGGATGCGTTATATATATATCAATAATTTTAACATGTCATCCCCTTCCCTAGGGGTGTTTGTGGATTGATCATGTTATAGCGTGGTTTAGGTTGTACCTTGATAGTCTGTCAATCAGTCAGACAGGACAAGCAATTGTATATATCGAGATTATTTCGACCGACTATGTTATAACCGTTGTATTAGAGTTCGAAAGAATCTGTATAGACCTTGGTTGAAGTAGCCCTCATCTCGCGTGCTATTGTATTCAGAGAAGTACATGCATGTTCAAACAAGCATTTCAAGCAGCACCCTTGAGAAATTCTGCATTAATTTATTAATAAAATAAATTATTAGTTTATAAAATGTTTCCTTTTCGAAATTATAAAAATTTACTAAAATTTTGTATGTTTATAGTCAACGAGCCCTGAAGCCCCACAAAAAAATGTATAGTCAACTTTTATTGTTTAACATGGATTGCCGCAATAATTGTCTTAAAAAATTAATCGCCGTCCAATCTTTCATATCTCTGAAATCTTTCAATATTGTGATATGTATCACAATCTCACGAAATTAAATTTTACGATTGTTTTCTTTAGAATCAAGTATTGTGAATAGTTTTAGCTTTTAGGCATAAACAGTACAAGATACGCACTATAAATTTTAAGCGAACGAAAATCGATACGTGAAATTTTCTATTAATTGGGAATTAACACTTCAATATTTTTTCGCACTTACGGCCAAAATGCCGCCCCCAAATTTTGGCGCCCCGGAGCCCGGGTTGCCCGCTCCTAGAGTGGGACCGGGACATTACCGAAACCTTCGAAGATCTCTAACAAACTGCCCACTCATCTTGGCGGCAGTGCTAGGGATTATTGTGCAATGAAACTGCTATACATGACAAGTAGACAGAAAATTGCCAATAAAATGCTAGTTTAAAAAAGAATAATTCATAGGTGCGAAGATAAGTTTCTCGGTACGTTGAATCAATTTTAACTTCTTAGCATACAGAAATAAACTCAAAAATCTCGTAACTTTCCTATTTTCTAGGAATACTTGATTATTATTTTTATTGTGGGGCTTTAAGGGTTCGTCAACAGCAAGGTCATTAGAGCCCATACTTGATGGTTGTCCGATAAGAGTGAGCGCGTCCACACGTGAATCTTTTGTCTTTATCTGCTTGTTGATATAGCAGATGTTATTAAATATATGTATGTTATGTTGACTAAGTGTGAATAAGAATTTGGAACTGAATGCCATATATCCACGAAAATGTATTTACATTATTAATAAAACATCTGACGTAGTCAAAAAATCTGGACGAAACTTTGTGAGATTATAAATAAAAATCACAACTCTACCAATGAAGTTCGGAATTTTTAATATAGTAAAATTACATTATGTGCACCTAATATAGATGATGTGTATTAGACCTGATTAATACTGCTACAAGGTCTAATACATGTGGATGAACCTCATACATACGAAGCCCCATTTATACGTTGCATTGACCGACTGCCGTTGGTTACATTGCAATGGGCGTATTTTCCGAGTCACACTCAATTCATAATAGTGTAGTCGAGCACTGTTCGATTGCTGCCCCATAGACTTAAATGGAAATGGTTCCAACTGTCTTATGTGCCTGTTGTCCGAAGAGGAAAACGATGTAAGATATGTCTCTCTCGCTGGATTACCCTCACTGACTGCTGCGCCCGAGACGTTGCGCAGCAGTCCTACCCCTTCCAAGCGGATGAGCGAGCGAGAGGGAGACACGTCTCAGTACCTTCTGTTTCATGTTATCACGGACAACATACAGCAGAGACGATTGAGTCTATAGGTGGCCCGTGCGAATATGTAATAGATGAAATATTTACGGGATACCCGACCACCTTCATTTCGTACTAACACTAAGACAACAGTTTTTCAACCGAAGTACATACTAATGAAGCTATTTTGTTGTGTATATCACTACATTCGGATACGTAGGTCCTTTGAGTTCTTAAGATGCTGAAATTAGTATATATTTATCGAAAAATGATGGATAATTGTGATTTTGAAAACTACCCCCTGATTGGAGAGCTTCCAGAACGAGAATGGCTACAGCTATCTCAAAAATGGTTTGAACCTTTTTTGTGGGAAATCTAATAAAAATTATTTTTTCATATAGATATTGTCCCGAAAACCTAACCGTTTTGCGACAAAATGGGGTAAACTGCGAAGGGATACCTTAGAGGTGGCTCAGTACGAATTTTATCGCTGGCAAAGCAGTTTTGTACAACTCTGTTGTTGCTACTTATGCTGAAATTTTTAAGTGTGAGATTTATGGGTGAGTTTTTTTGTATTGGGCTCTCGTACTAGAGAACCCCCGAGGGTGGAAATATAATGTAGAATTCCTCATATTTCCGGAAAATTCTGAGCGCAGTTTCTCACAATGGTTTCAGCCTCGTTCATTCATTTTTTTTAGTTTTGGACTATAAGAACTCTACTTGCAAGGTTATGCGATACAACCAGTAGGCGTTGATAAATTGTGCTTAGCGAATTTGGGTTGCACGAGAAATAACGTGTTCACAAGCCAGAGACGGCAGCTTTTACCTACAGGACCCTAACGTCGCTTATTTTGGCCACAAAGGTGAATCACATCTGGCATTAGTTTGGCTCTATGAAGACAGATTCCCTCCGTCGCTGTGCCCGTTGTTGCCGTTGCCTCTGCAGGAGAGGACGCAAGAAGAAGAATGCTATCTGTTCCATACGAGAAGGTGGCTGAATCATCATCAGATCAGCTCTGTTGGAATCTGATTGTGTACCACGAGATGTCATCCGATCTTCTATGTCTGGCAATGCTGGTGCCACCTGAGTAACAAATTTTATACATGTGATATTGAGATGAGACAATTAAAAATTATTGAATTAATTCATCATGAAATATTAAACGTATATTATTACACATTTACTGGTCTTTGACTACCAAACTAACTAGACTTGACGTGAATCATTTAAACTCGTAAAACTCGTTTATATATTTTTACTTTCCCCAGATTTCAAAGATTTACTGAGTAATATTTGAACATACGTATAATGTATTGGTACTTCTATTCCATTTGTGTAACAGCGTGAAAATATGGATATATTTCATCTGTCTTCCATGTATCATACGTTACGAGGATAGTGCCTCCTCTTCTCAGTAACTGTGTTATGAATGTGACCCTCTCATCATTGTATTTCGTACACCCAAAGTATATGCTTTGCTCTCTTCTTGTTGACACATGCTCTTGATCATTGGCGTAACTACCATCGGTGCAGCCGGTGAAATTGCCTGGGACCCCCGGGCACAAGGGATCCCCAACTGTAAGGTGTTTTTCAGAAATATATTATTGAGTGTAAAGTTTGAATTAAATATTTTAAAGTAGGGACCCCAAGATATATGTCAAATGTGTGTTTGTTAAATTTGTAATCTGACATTTTGGGGACCCCATTCTTCTTCTTCATCAGGTGAAGGGACTCTCTGATGGGAGAGTTTTGAACTCGCCAATCTGCTTCCAAGCCTTCCTATCTTTGACCTTCCTCCAATCCACTTTCATTCTACGTAAATCATTGTAGACGTCCTCAGACCATTTCTTCTTCGGTCTCCCTTGAGGTATAACACCTAATGGTTTCCATTCCCATACCTTGTTAATAGTTCTTTGTTCCCCCATTCTGCAGAGATGGCCAAACCAGCTCAATCTTTGAGATTTAATGCAATTTATTATATTTCTATTATGAATTAGTTTGTTTCATTCTGCATTTGTTTTAAGCCACTTTCTTTTCTTGTAGGACCAAATATCTTCCCGAGTATTTTCCTTTCAAATACTGCAAGTTTTTTCGTATTTGCGTCTTTTAACACCCATGTTACTAAGGAGCTTATAATTGTCCAATATAGTTTTAATTTCATAGTTTTGGTTACTAGTTTGCTCGTAAATAGTGTTGCATTCGCAAAATATGCGTTATTACCTAATGTGACTCTTTCTTTTATTTATTTGTCAATCTAATTCATACCATTAACTATGGATCCAAGAAATTTGAATGAGTTAACTGCTTCTATTTGAGTGTCGTTCACTTTGAGATTTTCTGTCCTTTTGGCTTTACGGGAGCATTGCTGAAATTTCGTTTTCTTTTCATTTACCACAAGACCGAGTGGTGCAGATAATAATTTGAGATGATGGTAAGTTTCTGTTAATGACTGTTTGGTCCTTGCGGTTATTAATACATCATCTGCGTATGCCATAATTTGCTTTAAACGAGTGGGAATGCTCTCTCTTGTGTCCTTTTGTTTCAAGACTGTCTAATACTAAGTTAAAGACAGTTGCAAATAGAGGATCCCCTTCCTTAACGCCAGATAACACATCAAACTGGTCGCTGAGCTCATTATTAACTTTTACTCTTACTTTATTATTTGTTAATATTAGCATAATTAGTCGTACAAGCTTCGGTGGAACTTTATTTAGATATAGGCAATCAGGTGTTTTATCTCTTTTAATTGAGTCAAAGGCTCTAGTATAGTCCACAAAAATATTGTAGAGGTCAATGCTTTATTCATGGCATTCTTCAAAAATTTGCCTGTCATAAAGATGTTATCTATTGTTGATTTATTTGGTCTAAAACCTGTCTGGTTATCAAGTTGAGATTCAACAATGTCGGTAAACCTCTTATTCACCAAGATTGCAAAAATCTTGTAGGCTATGTTCAACAGAGTGATTGACCTGTAGTTTTCACAGTCCAGTCTATCACCATTTTTAAACATTGGGCCCTTCATTCCATTTAGTTGGTATTTGTTCCTTTTCCCATACATTTAAGATTAATCCATGTAATCTTTGACCAAGTGTCCTGCCTCCACTTTTTATGAGCTCTGGGGTAATATAGCCTGGACTGGCTGCTTTACCAGATTTTAAATTCCGAATTATATAACATACTTCATTATATGAGGGAGGTTCCAGTTCATGCTCTAGTTCTAATAATCCTTCTGGGCAGTGGGATACTGCAGGTTTTTGAAAGATAATATTTCCTTCTTCGTCTTCATACATTTCCTTCTTCGTGGCACACTTGATTTTTTCTTTTGCAGTTTCTTGATTTCCTTAAAAAATTTCCTTGTCTATTTGTTCTGTAGCTCTCTTTCACTTGGTTGATTTTATTATTTATCCAATCTCCCTTCTTGCTTTACAGATTTTAATTATGTTATGTTAAATGAAAATGGGAGACGGGACCAAAATTCGAACTCGGGACCTCGAGTTTAGCGCGCTCATGTGCTTAGTCAACTGCGCCATCCCGTTCGCCTCCCGGGCCCGTCTTCCATTTTCATTCAACTTGCCCGGGAGGCGAACGGGATGGCGCAGTTGGTAAGCGCATGAGCGCTGGCCTGCAGTCTTTTACGTTTATACAACTCATAGGTAGCTCTAATTTTAGCTTGTATGTATCTATACTTTGTCTCATTTTTCTCCTGAATTATTTGTCTGCAATCATTGTCCCACCATTCATTCCTAACAGGTTTTTGCTTCCCAATTGTTTTAATAGCAATATCATTAACTGTGTTTTGAATGTTATTCCATTCTTCATCTTCTGCAACAGGGAGATCTTTAATTTTCCTGTATAGTTCTGAGCGATATTCCTTGAGATTTGCGGGATTAGACAAGCTGACTTTATTCCAATTACTTATATACGGTATTTTCTTCTTATATACCGCAGGAAGATTTAGGTGAAGAACTGTTCGCACTAAATAGTGATCTGAATCAATATTTGGGCCTCTTAGGGCTCTTACATCACATGTGAGGTCTTTTTTGGAACTGTTGATCAAGACGTGATCAATTTGGTTCACAACTGTTAGTCCAGGAGCATTCCATATTCCTAGACGAATTCTCTTATGCTGGAATTGTGTGCTCATTATCATGAAGTTATGTCCTAATGCAAATCCACATAGGAGTTCTCCATTGATATCTCTTGCAAAGTGTGCCTGCCAGTTACTGTGCTATAGGTTTAATCTTTCCTTAATTACGCGTTCAGATCTCCAAGAATTAAAATAGTGTCACCTCTGAGAATATTTTCTAGTACCTGTTGCAGATCTTCACTAAACTCCTCTTCATATTCTATTTCTTTCTCTTCCGTGGGGGCATATACACTGATTAATGATATGTTATTATCATATTTTCCTTTAATACGTAATTTACACATTCTTTCATTAAGAGAAACAAAACTGATGACATGTTTTTGAAGATGTTTTTTAACAAAACAAAAAAAAAACATACACCCGCTTGACCTGGTGTGGTTTTGTGCCACTGTAAAACAGAGTAAATTATTTCTTATTAATTACTCCATTTTCCTTCCATCTTATTTCCTGCAATGCAAAAATATCTAGTTTAAGTTTGTCGACCTGTTCGGCCAATTCATTCATTTTCCCTGGTTTCAGTAGGATAAGAACATTCCTAACTTATTTCTTAGCATGATTCGTTGTCTGTCCTTGACATTTTTCCGAGGCAGATTGTTGGGATTTTTAGCAGTGAGCTTTTTCACAGGGGACAGGTCGCTGGCTTGACGCCCTCCTCCTTCATCCGGGCTTGGGACCGGTAACAGCTCTGGGAGACTACTTGATCCACCCCCCAAGCACTGCAGGCGGAGTTGTTTATTTGTTAAAAAACATAATTTTTTATTATTTGTTATTCGGAAATTTGTAGTTGTGTTCTTAGTTTCGTGTCTTGAAACGAGGCCCCGTACAGGGCCCCCTCTCAAGAAATTAATTCCAACTTCTAACCATAAAAAATGAAAAAAAATCTAAAGTAATTTTATTTAATATATTTCTGTATATGTATGCTAAGATTCGACTCAATGTTTTGACAACTGTCAGAGGAGTTCTATTTTAAAATAATAACTCTAATACAATTTTGTGAAGATAAACCAGTTTTTACTCTTCTAAAGGGAGCGCCATCGGGCTCAGCAACCTCACTTAAATTCAAAAACGCTCCAAGAAAAGGGGAGCAGGCAAGGATTAGGCAAGTTCGGGAAGAATGGGTACGTGTAGATGGGAAGCTAGTGGAGTGATAGTGGGTAGTGAAGTGAAGTGAAGTGATACGAGGGAAATAAGTGATTTAGAAAAGGTAGGAAGGGAAATGTGAAGTGAAGTGCACGAAAGGGGTAAATCGAGTGATTGGGTCATCAGTGAAATAAAATGTGTAGTAAGTTTTTTATCAATTATTTAGATGTTTCAGGGTAAAATGTTTTTATATTTAATACTTTAATATTAGTTGAATCGTGTACTTTACTGATTTATTTAACAAATTTTTATTTCAGTGCTCTGTGATATGTATTTTTGTAATTTTTGTATTGTATTTACTTATATACTGCCACTGGGTAAGATCTACCTAATTGCAGTAAATTAATAATAATAATAATAATAATTATTATTATTATTAATCATAAGCAATTTTACTCTTTTTAACCATTCCCGTGACGGTAACTGCACAGCGATCTTTTTCAAAATTAAAATTCATCAAAAATTTGATGGGGCAAGAGAATCTGGTGGACTTGAGCGTATTGTCTATAGAGTACGTTAACGAACTCGTTAGAGGGAAACCTGGGCAAAATAATCGACAAGTTTGTAAAAGCGAAAGTTCGCCGGGTTAGATTTTGAGTACTGCGCCAAAAACTGTGCGTACTTGAACGTATTGTGTATAGAAAGTAGAGTTGGAAAGATTCCGATTAAAAAAATAAAAAAATCGATTTTTAAAATTTAAATTGATATTTTTTGTTTCGTAAATTGTACAACTCTAAATATATATTTTCTTGTTATTTTTTATTATCACAAACTATTTTCTATAACTAGTACAATAAAACTGACTTTTCTTCATAAAATACTGTATTAGGATATAATCGTTATTAGAGAACCAGATTATTATGATCAAAGATGTGAATATACACCACCCATCAAAATTATTTGCCCATCTAAACGTTGATTTCAGAAATGAAAAAAATTCAAATTGACGTAACTTTGTTAAATAAAAGTGTCTAGTAATCAACTTTTGTTCGTTTTGAAGAAAAAAGAGTGCACTTTGACATCATCTTTGTGAAATTTCATTAAAAATACGCGTTTTATAGTTAGGTGTCTTAGAGTAAGATCATTCAACACATCAATAGCAGATTTCAAGTTGCTGTAAAATTGTTACTAATGGTGGAAAATTTATAATTTTTCTTTTGAGTTGAAGGAAAAAGAATAATATTTGAGATAACGTTATTAATATTCATATAAATGTAATAACAAAGTAGTAGGTACCTTCTAACCTAAGTTCAAGAACCTAACATACAGAATATTACAATTCAAATGGTTGTAATTTTGAGAAAACCGATTACAAAGTGTTGAAAATGTCTCTTTGTTAATAATACTATTTAAAGTTTATTTTTTTCCTTCAAGATACAAAAAAAAATCATCTGTTTTCGATTATTATTAACCAAGTTACAGCCATTTTAAATAAACTATTCAAGTTTTGCATAATGTTGCATAACTAAGACACACAACTTCAAGATATATATTTTTAATGAAATTTTACAAAGATTATTTTAAGTACATTATTTTTTCTTTATCGATTACTAGACAATTTTATTTAACAAAAGTTATGTCAATTTGAATTTTTCCATTTCTTATATCAATGCTTAGGTGGGCAAATACTTTTCATCGGTAGTGTATATAATTATTATATTTTATTTTAATTTGAAAAGTGATTATAATATAATATTATTATACATCATCATAAAACCAGATTATAATAAAAGATATGGTAATAAACACGAATATTTAATTTATGTTATGGTGATTTGAAAACAAATAGAATGAAATTGTAATAAAGGATTTTATTTATTTTACTTGATTTTTTTCTTGATTTAGATCATGTCCACTCTAATAGAGAGTAAGGCAATGAAATATTCGATAAGTTAGTTAAAGCTCTTGAGTCTTTATTTTCCCAATCCGTGCCAAATAGTCTTAAATATTAAAGTGCCCCGTCATTATCTCCAAAACGTAAGTTAACATAGTCAAGAAACACGACAATAAATGATGCACAAACAATGCACTACCACGTCACTACTCACGATGCCGATTTCTCTTACACGAGGTCGAAATATGAAGTCAAATATTCCCAATAGTAAGGCAATAATATAGCTAAGATACATACGTATTATCCAATCTTCCACAGTATTTAGCTTTTCTAATTGCAACATTATCCAAATTTTGGGGGAATATTGAGAAAAAATTGAGGAGAATGCAGAGCAATACAAAGTTCAGTAATAATTTCCCCAAATTTGGGATATAGATGTTCTTCACAAAAATTGTATTTTGTTAAGTTGACAAGCGTGAGATGATTAATTTCAGTTTTCAATAGCCAACCTCCGTTTTATGAAATTAACAGAAAATTCTTAGTAAAATGAGACTTACCCTTATGTCTTAACGCAAAAATTAGGAAAAGTCATTTGTGAGTAAACAACAAAAAGTATACCAGGATTTTCTTATACGCTAATTTCATACTACTACAAAATAATCACCATGATATAGTCGACATACGTACTAGGCAATTAGCGACCGATAATACATGCCACAGTGTTGACTCAGTGCCCAAACACGCAGCTCTATGTAAAGGCATCTCCCCTTCAGAGTCTTCAGCTCGCGGATCGGCGCCGGCCTCCAGCAGAATGCGGCAAATAGCCACGTAGCCACGCGCCGCTGCCTCATGAAGTGGTGTACGTTCATGGTGCGCTCTGTGGACTCATCGTCATTTCATTCGACTCATTCTTTTACACAACTGAATGTTAATTAACTACAATGTATAACACGTGTTTAGGTACTGTATAGATTCACGAAGGTAAATCTTGTTGAACAAAAATGATTTTTCAAACTGTAATAAGTATTTGCCAATTACAAAAAGTATTTGACGAGTACTATGAGGATTTGAGTACATTATTTTCATTATGACTAATATACTTTGCATGACGACTAGTGTGGGAAGGTCTGGTTAGGATGGTGAAACTAGTTATGCACCACACCCTATTAGGGCAGTAGCGAGAATAGGTTGGGACTGTTGCAGATATGTAGTAATTGTGGGAAAATGTATCTATTGCAATAGTGTAAATACGTTTGTTTTGTGTTATGAGTTGGTTTTTATATCTAGGATCCCACTTATTCTGATGAATCTCTCTCTCTCTCTCTTTTAAGATACTACTACTGCCGGTGCGGGTTCCCCCATGATAATTAAAAGGTTGCCTTTCCATACTCCCGTGAACGGAGTCGCCGGAGTCATAGCCTGAATTCCAGTGAAACAAGAGGGAAGCTGTCTTTACCTAATTGTTTTAATAAGGTCAAACATCTAATCATTTTCAAAAACTCTTTTTTTTTTATATAAAACTACGAACAAGCATGTAAAATTTGTAAATTAATATGTAGTGAGGTTACATATATGAACTAAATAAACATTTACTACTTCCGTATTTACGAGAACATAACTATTTAATAAACAACAATAAAGGGAATCTTGCCATAATGTTCTCGAACAAACAAGCGAGTGTTACTACAATAATAAGTTCTTAACAACTTTGACAAGTGAATAAATACAGTAATACTCAGCCAATCAAAATATGTTAAAAACTGCAAGTTGACAGTCAAATGCGAGAAGAAGAAGAAAGCATTCTTGTCTCTGACTCCACGAGAGACACCTCGCCCGTGCCGGTGCTAGACTAGTTTTTCACACGTGATGCTAGATGTCAAATAGTAATCATGTCTAATGCTATACAGTGAATATTCAGTACTGTCAAACGAGATTTATACTATTACAAATCTCCTGACTAGCATAAATAGTGATTTTCGGTTGTGTTAAAATTAACACATATTTCACATAGATTTAAACAATTTCTAAGTGTGATACACAGTGATGGAATCTTCTTCAGGACTCAAACTGATTAAGGGAGGACAAATATAAACAATTATCCAAGTGCGACTAACAGTGAGTAAAAAACTTCGAGTCTAGAAACTCGTCGAAATTGCTTGACGTTGTCATGAGTAAAAATAACTTCACAAAGACTTAACAATAATATCCGACTAATTATTACTTGATTATTTCTGATGTGTTATGTTGCTTTTTTTACTATCACATTAATTATCTACGAACATACATATATTATTATATAAACATGTTTCTGATATTGTATACTTTTCTCATGTGTTCATCTTCATTTCATTTGTTCTACTATGTTTTTTCAAGTTTCCTATTTCACAGGAACACGTATCATTCTTTGTTTATTGTATTGCATGTGTATTTGTGTGTTTCATCCACAGTTTATTTAATCAATTTACATTTGTTAATCTTTTTTGGTATAAATACCAACTAACCACACTTGCATTAAACAATACTTTGTTTTATTATAAAACTTAATCGTTTTATTTGTAATTAGTCAATTTAATTGACGATTAACGTCAATGTTCATTTATTTCTTAGTCTATTTTGATGAGGTATTCTATAGTATGATTTTGAACACGCTATTGCAAGTTTAAATTAACCCCTTCTGATTGCAAGATAATTAAATTCTTTCATAACTTCATACCCTGTCGGAATAAATACTTCTTATCTAAGTACATTCTCTTCGAAAACTTGGAATTAAAAAATCTAGATATTTAAGATAATTCAATGTAAACTTTGTCCCTCCCTAAAAAAAAGGATAAATTTGCTTTCATGCAAAGTAATCTGAAAAACCAACTATGCTTGTTGTATCCAGATTGATGTTTACCTGGCGGAGACGCGCGCACCTCGCTGGAGTAGCAGAGTACAAACTGCGGCATGACCACATGCTGCAGCCAGATGCAATGGCGTGCGTCGAGTCTGACGATCCACAGAATTCACACTGAAGCCCAGTTTCAATAACATACGTAACACGCGTTCGCTGCCATGTTGCGCCGCCACATGTACGTAATTGTGTGCTCCTCTACGCTGAACCACGAGCGGACCCTCCTCCTTCACCAACATACGCGTTACCTGGGATAGCAATTCATTTGTTGCAGGGATCGTGATGAACAAACCTGGTATTAGATACATGGTCATTGAAAACAAATAAAAACTCCATCTAAAATTAGATTTTACCGGAATATATTTCATTTTAATTGTGTATTTTTGTTTACATTGAATCTTTAATATCAGCTACGAATTTGACACTAATTAGCTAGGTTGCTAGCTAGAACTAAAACACTATAACAAAATAAGCAAAAAAATATTTCAAAAGTAATGTTCCAACAAGTGGACTCAATTGTTCGAGTTACTTAGAAAGTGGAGATCAGGGAGACGACGTAATTTAATAGAACAATATTCATCGTATTGTTAAAATATGGGAGATCCTGTGTTTATTTGTTTTTCTTAATTTTACGATATAATTTTCTGTTTCGTATTTTCAATTTGGATGAAATACATACCGCTCAGTGACATTCTATTGATTATAGGCAACTCGTGGTGTTTATTTTTTCTGGCGTAATGGTCGGTGAAAGGATTCATTTTTCACCCGCATTATGAACAAACAATAGCACGCACTAATTGGACAAAGTTTCTGTCCGCGAGTTTGAGAAGTTTGTTCGTTGTTTTACACGAATATAGCTAAGCATGATCAGGTGATGGCAATCCCGAGAGATATATCCAATCACGCTTACTCATAGACCTGAAATTTCCGAGCTCACGAACTAATATAAACATAACAATGAACCACCCGAACTAAAATACGGAGTGCAATCGAGCAAGGCTTTTTAATTAAGTAAATAATAATAAAACTCTGATAAAAATTAAGTAAATTTTTATGTGATTGATGAGGTTGTTTACTAGCTATGCTCAATTTCATCACCCAATAAAATAATAATGGTCGAAAAATGCTGCACTGAAGATACAACTGTTATGGGCGTGAGCTTTCCCCAAGACTGACCCAGAACTTTCTTTAGATTCAATCTTTTTGCCCAGTTCATGACAGGCTAAATCAGGCTTCATATGACAGATGTATTTAATCATCCAATTGTTGGGTCCAAATCAAATGGGTCAGAATCAGAACATTTAGTTTCGGAGATTACGAATTTGAGATATTTAATTGCCGTCAAATTTTGTAGAACCACATCAAATCTTTTACCCTCACCTGCGGTAAGTCTTTTTCAATGGTGATGTGAAGCAGACAAATGGCCAGCCGTGACAGTCGTGGTGCATCAGCAGGATCTGCTCCACTGCACAGCAATCGTTCAGCGACGTGCAAGTGCGATGATGGTTGACCACTTGGTGATAGGCGCAACGCGGCGTCAGCATATCGAAGTGGCGTCCACCGCAAGACGTCATCGCATAAATGCGTCTCGGCACCCGCTTCCAATAACTCTCGAGTCGCAGCCTCGTGTCCATGAGCCGCCGCTAGGTGCAGCGCGAGTCTTTTGCCGCGATCCACTGTTGACAACTCCATCACCTTGCCCTGAATCGCAGGAAGCACAGGAATATGAAGCCTGTATCCAGGAAGTAAAGGTAAGGAATGGAATGGGAAAATAGATGATATCACAGATTTCAGTCAATATTCTCACTATGGTTTCATATAAACAACATGTAAAAACTTTTCGAGGATCAGGATGTGTTTCTCGACTTATCTCACGGGGGATTGGAGATCATAAGAGAAGGTGAACGTCAGAAAGAACAGATAAAGAAAAAACGACGAAGGTAAATTTCCCTTTCTATCTTGTCAATCTCATTCTTACCTGTACTACTCGTCTTAAAGTTTCATACACTGACTCAGGACTGCCTAACAGCGCCGCCTCGTGGAGGGGTAAACCTTCCGACAGGAGAGCATCAAAGAAGAAACGAACGTCGTCGAAACACTCGCTATACAACGTCTCCAATGCTCCCGGCTGAAGTCGCGAATAATGTTCCTTCAGCCATTGCGCTGAAAAGTATTCAGCAAACACATCGTGGATGAATTGGGGCTTCCCATCCACGAAGTTAGTGATGAGGCCAGTCTTCTCACGTTCCAAATCACGTGCCAATTCCTAAATTAGACAGTTCCAATAAAGACAAAAATCGATTTTAATTCTGCGCCATACATAAAGAAATACTTTTCCAAGCTAGTACTTGGGTCTAATATAAAGCTGTTATTAAAAAATAAATCAGCTGTTGCGTAACTAATTCAATCTGTTTAAATATTAAAGAAGTATGGGGAAAGGAGAAACCAAGTATGGTATGTTTCAGTCAACTTTATGATGAGACAATACACTAAAATAGTTTGTTATCGGTTCACACCGCTTCCTTATTTCGATTTAACTTATACAGTTTAATATATAATGGGCAGTTCCAAGTCAAGTAGGTCACGGTTTTGTGGACAGGACAGAAACATTTGCTCAAAATAATTTAACTGAAGTCTTTGCCTAAAACAGGACCTAGGAAACATATGGTAATCAGTTGTTTCACACTATGTCTCGTATAATACGATAAGTCATACAAATGTTCAGTCCTTAAGAGGCGATCTGCGATTTTCCTGTCATTTTCATTTCTTTTTTCTCGCAACATTTCTTTCATTGCATCGCAAAACGGATTTTTTAAAAGAATAGCTAGTACATTTATCTCAATGCAAATCTTTCGAGGAATTCAAATATGCTTACAACTTTTTGGCCGCATGTTTTTCGCCTTTTTTGGAGGGAAATAAGAAAATACCATCCAAAATATTTATTCTTCCAACTTGTACATCTTAATACATGTCTCCCACTTTTTCCTTTATTAATCTCAAAATATCCTTTTGACTCTTTAGAAAATATTTATGTCTTTGGGTATCAACGTGTTTCGAAATTCAACAAAATTAGAAATAATAAATTTAATAACACTTAGTTACCTATAGATGGTATTGTGACTGTTTTTTGGTGTAATTCAAAATGAAATTAACTTGCGTAGTCTCGGCAACCATATCCTATATTATTAAGCGAGCAATAATTGTACCTATGTACCTATATACCTATGTATTTGTCAAAACGGTTCTAACGATTTTAATGAAATTCACAGATTAGATGTATTTTGGGATGAAAATGTGATATAACATGATGATTTTTCTTTGTAGAACAATTTAAACACTATAATACTAGCGTCATTAATGAAACAAGTATTTTCTCTATCATCCCTAAGGTTTGGGGACTGATGGTCCAGGGGTTAACGTACAAACTTCACTCACATAAGAGTCTGGGGTTCGAATCCCTGGAAAAACGGTTGTTTTTTTCCTTCATTTTTGTGGACCATATGATAAGTCTATTATACATATATCCACTTTTTTAAAATGTGTATTATTAATAAATAACTGCTGGGTAACAAAAATGCGAATAAAACTGCTTAAGTTTGCTGCTTAACTGCAAACAGAGTTTTTCTTTCAATTCATACAAGTTTCTTTCAATCATTATGACTTTTTTTATTTGTAGCAATCCAACAAATAAGAGTTATATATTCGTTATGAATCCGAAAACTCAGACTCGCCACCAACAGCACACCAAGCTGATTGAACCGGCGTTTCTCGAGACAGCTGACTTAAAATTTGCTCTTTAATTGAATAAAATGTTAATAATTGCATTTAATAATAAAAATATTTGATAACAACAATAATAAAAATTTTAAACACAGAGGAAAGTATATTTAGGCAGATCAAGTTGACAAAAATAAATGAAAATATAACTTTCTCGACAGGGAATCGAACTCGGATCTTGCACGTACATATATGAGACTTCCCATAACCACAAACAAATGACGACGAACTTTTATCTTATTATTAAAAAGGTAATGAAACAACCGCTCGTAATATTTTCGAGTCGGAAACATTATGAAATAAACACTAATATTCATTTGAATTAGACTCGACTACTTTTGATGTAACGTAGTAAAAACAAAATCACATTAAATGAAAGTTAGCTCTACGAAGAAAATACGAACTAACGAATTCGTGTAAAGTAATAATTGGCAAAGGAATAAGGGGATTGTAAGTTTCGTCAAAGTTGAAAAATGTTCCTAACATGTTCAATTCAAAAATAAAATTCAGAATAGAATTCAAAGACAAAATTCAACGCCTACCTTATTGAAAAAAAGAATACGGCTGTAGACCAACCTTTCCTTTGTATTGTCTATGGAAGATGAACACGTGTAGAGTATTTTCTTTCAGCCTTGACCTTCTGACCCCAGTTGTGCCCGAAGTCGGCGTCAGCGTGCGATAGCAAGATTCTGTTCACTCGAGTACACGTATGTCTAAAGTGACAGAAAGAGTCTGCAATCTCGCAGCAGGTTCTTGTCCCTGGTTAAAGTCACGCCACGGGAATATGTTTTTTTTTGTAATTAACATTCCTGATTTGTTAAAATAAACATTAACAGTGCCGGCAACATTTAGTTGTTGACAATCCGTGTATGAAACTGTCTTGGCCCCTGGAAGCACAGGTTTCCAGAGTTGATTTGATGTGAGTTCTAATTGTTTAGTAAATTAATGTATTTGGGTGTAAGTGTGATTCGAATATAGTTGTATGTATTGTATACTACTGATAACAAAAAAGGGAATAATTAATTTTTCTAATCCCACGCTCTGACCAGTTTTGGATCTGTTAGGTTTGCAACGGCTCTCTCCTCCTGCTTCCCCTTCGACAAGTGAAGTTTCGTTCGACTAATCGTAGGTCTATTTGAAACGGCTCCTATATTTGGAAGACTAATAGTACCGCTGGTAAATCGTAACGAGATAAAATGTTTCATTACACCGCTATTAAAGAAATATTTTGTATTTTTTTATTATACACATTTTGGAGAAATCTCTTAGATTGCGGTGAACCTCACCGCTAGGTAACAGATTAAACATGTTACGTCGAATGAAAATGGGAGACGAGACCGGGGATCGAACCCGGGTTCGATCCCCGGTCTCGTCTCCCATTTTCATTCGACGTAACATGTTTAATCTGTTACCTAGCGGTGAGGTTCACCGCAATCTAAGAGATTTCTA
>NNCF01126858.1:687647-720276 GCA_002313205.1 Laupala kohalensis | reverse complement strand
TAATTGCAAGATATCGTATGGAATTGGTATAATTCGAATCACAAATTACTTATAAATATTCCTATAATTTCTTATATTTATACAGTGAAGTAAAGAAATCAAATCTCATTGCCTACAAGTGATGTGTATTGTCGAAAGTAATTTCACATAATTTGCGATTCTCTTAGGTTATTCATACATGTGAAAAGGAATTAAATAAATATAGAAAACGTTTGTCTCAAATATGAACTAATAACACAAAAGTTTAATTCTCGAGTTATAAATAATATAAAACCTCGTTTCAGATATGAGTAAATAAAAAAAGACAAATCCTTTTTATTTATTCCAATCAAATTGATATGTATTAACTCATATTAATACCATAGGTTCTTTTTCTTTTTTCCTTCCTTCCTTTCATTCTTTTTCTTTATTTCCTTCTTTTCCTTTCATTCTCTGTATGTGCAAGGAGATTTGAGGAAGACAACGTTCGCCATTTGCAAATCAAGAAATCTGTTATAGTTACTGATGGGAAGTAACATATATGACAACTGGTTTGCTGGAAATAAACACTGAAATTTGTGTATTCTCCTTCAAGTAAGTGCATTTAAAGTAGTATAATAATAGCACACTTAAATGTTTAAAAAAATAATCTATTGAAAACATGTGGATTATTGATTCCGGAAAAATATTGTAATACAAAACATTAATGCAAGCAATCATAGTTTTGTTTATTCTATACTATTAAGCAAGCAATAATAGTACTTATGTACCTATACCTATGTATTTGTCAAAAATTTTCTCGAAAACGTCTCTAACGATTTTTATGAAATTCACTTTTTTTAAATACATTATGTCAAGATCATGATGTGCATGATTATTTATGCCTTCCATATTCAACGTTTTTTACGATTGATTGAAAACCATGTGACCATTTTGTTAATCATCCGAGCGAAGCTTTAATATTGTTTATTATTAAACTTAACTTTCGACGGCATAGCGATCATCATCTCCGGACAAGGAAAAGTGGCAAATGCACTTTTAACATATGGTTGCCGAGACTATGCAAGTTAATTTCACTTAGTTACCCATTGCAATATCCCACCTTATAAGGAACGCATAAAAAAGGACATATTCAGAATCTATGGGAAATATGGCGAAAGAAAAATGCTTTATTTCAAAGATTTCCCCTTCTTTAGCCGTACGTCATTTTGTTTTTGGAGGGCAATAATTTAGATTTGACTTTTGCATGGAGCCTATACTAGTTTTGTATTCGGAATATTAACTATGCAAGAAAATTATTTTCTCGTAATTATGTTATTTCTATATAAATTTATTTTTTCTGTCCCACTATTTCTATTCATGTATTGTTGTTCAGTTTATCATACTTATGCAATTTTGTGTAACAGTAGAGAAGAACCCAATTCAAACTCCCGGGTGACGCTTGGTAAGTGCAGCCTGTAAATTATAATTTTGATAACAATTAAAAAACTATCAAAAAATGATTGTAGAGGCTATATATGTATATACCTGAACATCTTTCTCAATGATATCCAGTAAATCACCGAGGAGATTTCGGTCATTGAGACTTATGAAGACGGCACATTTGTGATGTTCTTCGCGAAATTCTGCATCCAGTTTTGAAGCCCAACGATGATTTTTTATTGTAGCTACAACATATAAACCAAATGTAAAAAATGTAAATTTTTTACTACATCTAAAAATTAGACACTAAATATCACTGTTTTCCTAGTTATATAGAATGAGAAAATAAACTTTTGTTAAAGTATCTTCCGATTATGTTCAAATTTGTTTTTATATGATTCGAAATATTTGACGTTAAAATTGAAAATTTTCTTTCAAAGACGTATGTTGATATAAATATTGAATTTATAATTGTTAAAAATAAAAACGCCTCATTTTGAAAGGGCTACGGACTTTTCTTTGTTGACTTTGAAGGAAAATTTGCTTTAAGGTCAATATTCAGAGTATGAGGCAATTTCAGAAAGAGAGATAAAGAAGATTTTTCCGGGCTAAGTAGCCGTGGTCTGTTTTGGTTTTCACCAGACGTTTCGGTTACAATTGCGGTAACCATTATCAATGGGAACGTGGCTTGCGAGGACGTAGCACGCGGGCCGAAGTTTTAGACGTAACTGGCAGCGGGGCCGGGGGTGTTCCGCCATAAGTAGGGGGACGTGAGTCAGCGTGGTGCTCTGTGGTGACGGGCGCTGCGGCGCCCGCGGCTGACGTAACCAGACTGCCGGGTGTTGTGACTGCTGATGATTCACGTAGCTCACCGCGCTTGGCGTCAGCGAATGGCGTGGCGCTTGCCGCTTGCAAACCATGCGTTTCAGCACCGCTGGATGACGCAACCCGATCGTAGACTGAGGCGTCAGCTGCAGGCTGCTCGCTGGGCGTGGCGTCCATGGATGACGTGGTAGTCAGTGACACCATTAATAAAAGGTAGAAAGATCTGCTTCTCCTTGTTAGTACCGAGGGTGGTTGTAGTCTGTTTTCTTCTGGGGCGTAGAGCTCTGCGTATACGACGGTACACAAGGTCACAAAGTATACAGGAAACCCACTCACACCGACAGGTATCTACATAAAAACTCCAACCACCATCCCAATCAAAAAGGATATATGATGAAAACTCTCGTAGACAGAACCATACGACTTTGTGAACCATTACATCTGGAGACAGAAATGAAACACATACATCAAGCACTTCAAGGAAACGGATACTCGCATGAAATAATACGCAGAGCTCTACGCCCCAGAAGAAAACAGACCACAACCACCCTCGGTACTAACAAGGAGAAGCAGATATTTCTACCTTTTTATTAAAGGTGTCACTTACCGCATTGGACACATATGTAAAAAATTACAATTTAAACCCAGTCTTTCTACCCACTGCCAAGATTGAACAAAGTCTTCGCCCAGCAAAGGATCGCAGAGACCCTCTAACATCAGCAGGTGTATATAGAATTCCATATTCCTGTGGCTCGGTGTATGTTGGCACGACTCAACGAAGTGTTAACGTACGGATTTCGGAACATAAGAGGAATTGCCGTCTGGGCCACTCTGAGAAGTCGGCAGTAGTGGAGCACGCCCTTCACCCGGGACATGATATCGATTTCAACAGAACAGAATTATTATCAGCAACTACCCATTATTATTCTCGTCTGAATATAGAAGCCATTGAAATATACAAGCATAAAAACAATTTAAATGGAAAAGAGGAAGGTTCAAAGGTACAAAAAATCTGGTACCCTGTCCTGCGGCAAGCATTCCCCAAAACTTCCCACTTTCCACGACAGCATGCTTCACAAGCCACCAGCGCCACGTCATCCATGGACGCCACGCCCAGCGAGCAGCCTGCAGCTGACGCCTCAGTCTACGATCGGGTTGCGTCATCCAGCGGTGCTGAAACGCATGGTTTGCAAGCGGCAAGCGCCACGCCATTCGCTGACGCCAAGCGCGGTGAGCTACGTGAATCATCAGCAGTCACAACACCCGGCAGTCTGGTTACGTCAGCCGCGGGCGCCGCAGCGCCCGTCACCACAGAGCACCACGCTGACTCACGTCCCCCTACTTATGGCGGAACGTCCTCGCAAGTCACGTTCCCATTGATAATGGTTACCGCAATTGTAACCGAAACGTCTGGTGAAAACCAAAACAGACCACGGCTACTTAACCCGGAAAAATCTTTCATTTTACAAATCCTTGTTTTGCTATTTTCTCAAACACAAAATGAATTGAAAAATTACTTTCCTGCAAATTTTGATGTATGTAGTATTAATATGAAAAAATGTTTTTATAAGCGTTTCCTGAGTGATAAAGGGTTGCAGAAATGATCCAATGGTTTCATGAATTATGCAGCAGAAATTGAAAACTGAACCACGATAAATATTTCAGAAATAATTATATAGTACAAGTATTTAATAATAAATATTAATATTTTTTATTTCAATACGGTCTATTAAGGATAATTAAATTTCTTACATGCTATGTTGTCGTTTATCATCAATTTTGATGGAAGCAAAATGCAAATAAAAGGAGAGAATCAGGGTATAAAAAGTTATATCTTCACTAACATGTTTCAAAAACAATTACTTTGATGCCAAAGAGTTACGGTGGATGAAAACCTGGGTATATAGACGTATCCTCATTAGAAAAAACATCGTGTATTATAGAGATAAATATGGAGATCTCGCAACAAGGCTCTAACCCTTTCTTTGAGAGAAATTGTGACAGGATGCATTTTTCTTGAAATGTTTCAAGACTGAATCTATTTGTTTCTTCAACAATACATATCAAAATTAAATAACCCTGTATTGACACTTGAAGGTGCACTATTATTTTTTTTAAAGGGCTCCATTGTTGAACTGGTAGAAAGGTGGACCAAATTCTTTCTCTTTACACTTGACAAGCGAAATCTCTCGACTTAACTGTCTGTGATTTTTTTCCAATGGGGATATGTAAAAGGTCTTGTTCTTCATATACCGTTACCCAATGGCTAACAATTTTTATTCTTAACTAAATAATCAACTCATCTTGACGTGTAGCAACATATCTGGAATTCAATAATTTCATTGCCTTTATATTGTTCATATCACTTCATTCGGGCGGTAACCTACAACACTCTTAAGTCAGATTAATCACACGAAATAAATCTTGATTATGAGTAGAATACATGTTTTTTTGTAAAAGTTAAGAATTAATTTCTTTTAATAAAACATGAAATCGGTTCATTTTTCGAAATACTTTGTATTGAAAATATCGTATGGTTGCATTTCGACATGTATACTTTGTACAACACATCAATTAATTATGAAGATAATGTCATGGGTTCGGCAAATATTTATTGTGCTTGAGGTATGAGTCTACACGTAACAATTCTAAGACGTACATGAAATAAATATACTGTAAGAATTAATAACTTCTCAATTATTATTAAACGTATCAGGTTATATGAATTTAAAAATGTCCCTTGGCAAGTGTTGAAGTGTGGGTGGCGGTTACGTCGAACATGTCTAGACTTGGAGTCCTTTATTATAAAAAGCGTTGCTGGGAGAAACGGGTGGCAGGGACGCCGCCGTTGGAGGAACGAGATTTTAAAAAATAAATGTTTGGAGCTTGCACTCGTTATTGAAATTCGCCGAATCATACGAACTCCGTATGAAGTGAAAGTTTCACAAGATTGACAGAAACTAGTCACGTGACATTCAAAATTTTTAACCACGTGAGGGTGTGATTGGGTAATAGTTAATAAAAAGGGACGCAGAGACAGTGCATAGACTGACTGACTTTTCTGAATCAGAAAACTGCAGACGAGACTTCGGAGCATTACGAGTCACTTTGTATCTCACTTGACTTCACTTCGTATCGCACTTCGTTACTACTTTGTAGCTCAGATCACATCACAGTTCATGACAGAGCATTTACGAAATCGCGAGTGAGACTTTTCACAGTTCGGGTCGAACTTAGCATTAAGATCCAGATGATTTTCATATTTTCGAAATCACCTCGTGATCTTAGACGTAGCTGATTGTTACAGCTCAATCAGTCATATGGAGCAGTATGTTCTAATAAAGTTCATTAAGTGAACTTCGGTATCATCCGAGAAACAGTAAGATTTTAACGATTCGTTTCGCAACAAGTGGCCATAGGTAAAACTTTTCTCGTGTTGCGTGGAGTGAAGGAACTTTTTCAAAACATGAATGGAGCGAGGGCGGTGAACGCTGCGATTCCGACGATCGGGAAACCCCGGCTGGCGCTGATAGTTCCTGGAACGATGGGACCGGTCTACTAAATGGTTGGTTACCAGACTGTGAGGAAGGACGAGCGCGCAAGCTGAGGCAGTTTTTAAAGGGCGCAGACTTCCGCACCCTATTGTTGGCACCGATCTGTTCATCAAGGTCAAGGTAATATGAATTGCTCAGTAATATGAATCCAGTATTAGTTATTAGCAGCGTCAAGAAGACTGAGTGCTCCGAGTTTAAATAATTAAGGCCCATGCTCAGAACTTTTGATATTATGTAAATTTTACGAGGACTTCAAGAAGACGAGCGAATCTATTAGTATTTGTTTAAAGTCATCGATTACTGTAAATATTGTTAATTAACTGGTAATGGTTCATTACCAAGCTCTAGGATACTTTTTGATTTTGTTGTTACTTT
The DNA here is from genome assembly GCA_002313205.1 of Laupala kohalensis. Taxonomy (NCBI): domain Eukaryota; kingdom Metazoa; phylum Arthropoda; class Insecta; order Orthoptera; family Trigonidiidae; genus Laupala; species Laupala kohalensis. The sequence continues at coordinate 714,121 of NNCF01126858.1, read as the reverse complement.
GGGGGTTATTTTGTGCTGTGTTTGGGGTATGAGCATGATAGTTGTAATTACAGTTGTAAATTTTAGGAATAAACAATTCAGTCAATTTGTATTCATGATGCGTTTTCCTTGGGGGATTAGGAACCCTGTGTGTTGTTCTTAGTAAAGAATACGAACCCATGTCAGTAAGTAAGGAGAACGAGCTAGCTAGGGTGTGTGGTAATGAGATAATTGTGTAACCACTACCCTATTTAGGTATTCGGTAATTTAGACCCGTTTTTTACAATACCTCTCCCATTCCATCCGGGCAGTTCGACTGAAATTTATAACTGAAATGACCCTAAAAGAAGCCTTTTATACGTATTAACCTTTGTTTCGATTTAACAGCATAATAATTGCCATACGTACCTAAAGGCACCCCAGCCTTTTCCCAGTAAACTTTCCGAGTCTCTTCAACGAACTTCTGGATCAAAGTTATGAGGTTGATCGACTTGGTCAATTTCGTTTTCTGGTTGTCCGTGCTGAACACCCACTTAGCGAGCTCGTCCTAAAATATTTTTTGTCATAATTAATTGAAGATAACAAAATCATACAAAAAATCTTTTATTTTATGACTAATTTATATGCTTCCTTGTTAAAAGATAAGGCCGTTTGACGTAGTTCTTTCATTTCAAGTCACATGCAATACACCCTTCTTTAATTCCATTTTATGCTCCGAGAATGGAAACCCAATATTTCTCATTTAGGTAAATACAACAACTTCAGAGGTAAACAATGTGTATAGCTTTTTTGACAACTGAATACTGTCTGTAAAATAAACGTCCTACTACTATCACTCAAAATGAACGTAAGAAGTAAATTGTTTAAAATATTGTCAATGGGTAGTGAATTTTGTAACTGTTGAAAATTGTAGAATGTTTAATGATTATTTTATTTCTATCTTTCATTATTATAATATGAGCTTACTTATAATATGAAAATAATCTTGCTATTTATTCGAATATCATCAAATTCACATTTTTCTTAATCTTTGCACTATTTTGAACTCTTTTAAATCTATGAGAGAAAATGGAATACTAGGGGATAGAGGAATCTGGACTTTGTCTCCAAATGATGTCCAAAATGAAGGCACATGCGAATAAGAAACAGCATTAAGAAGCAGGGAATATTTTGGTTGACGTCGGTGGGGACACTATGTCTAAGGCTTAACACACTTCTGATGGCTATAGATTGCAGTGAGGTATCGCATCTGGTAAAGCTTTCCCAAGAGTTAAACTGCATGTTCCAGAATTTAACTACACAAGACCGCAGAAAAACTGCAGAATAACGCAATTTATGAAAAATTGTATGATATAATGAGATAAAGGTAGAACAAATACTACTTCAATAGCTGTGGTGTACACTACAAATAAAGTTCTGGTGTACACTACTACAAGGAACACTACCACGGCTCTGGTATACACGACTACAAGGTACACTACCACGGCTCTGGTATACACTACTAAAAGGCACTAGTTCGGGTGCACGGCATGCAAATACCACAAGTTGAAAATTGTGGTATTTTGAAAATCCATTGAAGGAAAATTGTTGTTATAACAGTATGTATGACACCCAAAAGTGTATAAAATATTTTTGAAATGTATGTATATCAGCCGACTTCAAACTCTAATGTTGACAGTGAAAAGACCGAAATTAAATGTCCGTGTTTTCAACTACGCCTATTCAAACAAAACCCTACAAGTACTTAAACTATTATTTCTTCTGTAGAAATGACTTTGAGTGATCGAGTGGAGTAAAAATACCTTGTAAGCAACAGCCATCATATTGGCGTGGAGTGGGACGTCACACAGACTACGTCCATTGTGCATCGTGGCCTCTCGCACATCTTTCACCAGTTGCTCCACTGTGGATATCAGTTCCTCAGCATCTTCGGAATATTTACCTTGGCGCCAATGCGAGAGTAAGAAGTGTTGCTGATCATCCGAGGTGAAAGGTAGCAAAGTGAAGGGTGGACAGCGAACGGCTCGAGTTAGTTCTTCTGCTAATAACATGCGTGCGCAAACCCACACTCGCCTTGACTTGAGGCGTCGAGTGAGTACCTTAAACAGAACCAGAGGCACGGTTACTCTCAATAGTTGAAATAAATTTAAACGGGCGTGAACCAACATAGATTTTCTCGCATAAACAGAAATGTATTAATTAGAACACTGACGAACCGACTTTGAGGTCTCCATCTTTCGACCTCAAGAAAAGAAAATTTAATAGATTAAAAAAATGAGGCATATTGTTTAATATTTAACACTGAGAAATCAAAATTAGTGATGAGGGGTTGAGTAACAGAAAAATTCAACATAAGAAATTAGAAAATGTGAGCCCCCAACAAAAAAATTCGAATATCGCATTCAGATTAAATAAAATCTTCGCCTTCAGAATATCTCCCTCAGAATACGCTAGATTGAAATAAAAGTATGAAATATTAAACAAAAATATATTGTTTTGTTCATTACTTTAGTCCTGTTTTAAAGAATAAATTTAGACAATAAGATTTTTCAAAGTCTTTGATCATTAAAACCAACAAAAATAATATTTTGCTCCGTGAATATCTTGTTTTTATAGACAGAAAAAAATGGAATATTACAAATGTGACCAACCAAATTATGAGGTTATCTAATTTATTTGAAATAACACGCACATTATGATAAATATCCACGATTTCTTTGAATCATACCACAATCACATTTGTTCACTATTTCAAGAGACTGGAAAACTAATTAGTACTGTAGATGAAGAAGGAGAAAGCAATTGTAGAAAACTAAAATAAAAGACAAAACAATGATAAAATTGAAACAAGAACGGGAAACCCACTCCAGATACTTTGAAATTGAATATTGTGAAATTGAATAATACGTCTTATGCGGTTAATGGAGTTGGCACTCATTTGCACTCAGGCACAGTTTAATTTAAGCATATCTTATTTTTTCTACCCGCGCGGCGGAAGGTCATGCTGTTGTGATGTAGGTAGTAGTCAGCAGGGTTGGACAAGATATAGAGGAACGCTTATCGTCAAAGTCAACGTGTAGCCCTCCTACACGAAATATTATAAAATATACGAGTTATTTCACTAGACTTGAAACGCCATATTTATATTTCCTTCTCTGTAGCAAAAGTTAAATTACGAACACAAATATAGTAACATATTTCTTTAGTTAGAAACTCTCATAATTCCTTGATTCATAAACATTGTAATTGTTCTAATTTTAACTTACTTCTGGGTTTGGATATTCCAAATACCATTTTCTGCATTATAAAATGGTACAAAGAAGAATCTAACAGGAAGATATCCGTCCACCACCACTTGAAGATATAAATTTCATAACAATCCACGGCTTTTGGATATTTCGAAAAATTTGTTATTATTTGTTTACCTATTCTGCTATACAAGAGCAACAATCCGTCAAGACGTTCATAACTCTATTACTTATTTTCTGCGTTGATGAATGAGCAACTCAATCGGTCAGTCACAACAAACGTTCAAAAATTACGAAAATCTAAATTCAAAAGACGTCCTCAAATTCTTGTCTTTCAAATTATTTTCACAAGTAAAATGAGTAAGTAAGTAAATTAACCTGGTTCCTGTTTTTCCAATAAAAATACATCTTTAAGACGTCTTTCAATGGTATGATTTTATTGACGTTTTAGAAATTTGATGACTTTGAAATTGTTAAAAAAAATGTATCACGAAGACCCTAATAGTATATAGAAAGTGTGTGTGGAATGGTTTTGGACCACGTTTCATACNTAAGAGACAGACGTATGATACCGGATATTTATATATATGGTCATGAATTACTGGTTAACTTAAAGGTGAAAACTGATCCTCTGAAAACAAGTGTATAAAAGGAATGGGAAAGAAAAGTTGCGTTTTTGTGAATGAGAAAAGAATGCTACTAGAATTGATAGATTTTATTTAGAATTTGATTTGATTAAAAATAATAGTGAGAAGGGGAGATAAGAGAGAAAAGTGTTGTGGAACTGCTCAGACAAATATAAAAATATGTCATACCCTCAGAAAGGTGAAAAAATCCTCTTTGTAAGTCGGACATACGTCTTCTACGCCGTCCACCAAAACGCTGATATGTCCTGATTCAAGTAAACAGTCACGCAAAAAGTTCTTCGTCTCTTTAAGAGAAGCTGAGTTACGAATGTTTAACGCTCTCATCATCAAATCCACCACCTTCTCAGGTCGACTCGGAGTTCTTCCTTCCAAAAGCTTCCCTTCATTCAAACGTACCAACACTACCCATTCTGTCGGATCATTTTCCTTTATTTTGTGAGCCAATTTTGTGATGAATGTTGATTTTCCCATTCCCGGATCACATGTGAGAACGAATAATCCTTTCCAGTCAACAAAGTCTTTTGTATCTTGATGAAAGCAAACAGAATTTTTCTGACAAATGCTGACATGGTTTTTTATGAACTCATGTAAAATATTACTTTCTCCATAAGACTCTTTCCATATGATTTCATCGGCCTCGTAAGTCAACCAATGTAAATTTTTGTTTCTAGCGAGAGACACAAGATTAGGTTTCGATGAGTTATTCCAAATGGTCCACTTTGAATGGTCTTCTTTCATATCACATACTATATTTCCATCGGTTAGGTCTGCCGATACATTCTCTTCTACAATACCCTGTAAATCACATTCATCCCAAGGAGACGTAGAACATCGAAGTTTCTCCAGTTTCTCTTTAGTAAATCCTTGTAAAAGGAAGTGATGATCAGGAGCTTTTATTTCGAATATCTTCTCATCAAGGGCTGCATGATGCGTGAGAACACGAGAAATGTAGATGTGGTCTACTGGAGGGAGAGGTGTTCCGAGTTCCACGCTGTCTCCACAAACAAGCGCGTCCAAAGTGGCTCCACCCACGCCTAGACGAAGTGAAGGCCAGCCCTTTTCAAGAGCCGCAAGAGTCGTCTTATATCCTTGGAAATAAATATACTTCACCATCAACCGTTCCTGTTCATTTCGTGATAGATGACCCAAAATCCAATACTTATCTGGAAACTTAACACACGAAGCCGTGTTCGACAAAATGAACTCACGCAGTTCCTCATCTAGGGACGATTGCACTAATCTTACTTTACAATCGGTTGTTTTAAGTATTTTCTCCAGAAAACATTTTGGCTGTTGTTGAAAATGATCTAAATTCAAAATGAGTTCATCGCAAACTGTTTTACACACAGATTCTAAAATATGATCTGGGAAATCGCGGAATGAAGAATCAGTCAGGATTAGATATCTCCCTGGACTTATTTCATCGAGAACTGGTCTGACTTTACAACAACGTAAATGAGATGACATTTCATGAACAATAATGTAAGATATGTTGCATTCCTTCAAATGTTTCCGAACTTCCGAATAGTAACAACTTTCAAAGTCCAAAGATAAAAAACCTCCGTTGCTGTTTATAAGATCTCTCAAAATATTTTGAATTTCCAGTGAATATTCTGTAATACATTCACTCTCTTCATGATCCCACCACTGTCGAAGGAAAGTGATGTATTGGGGTATTAAATGTTCGAGCCGTGGTATAGTACAGCCAAAAAAGTCCAGCAACGCTTCTTGTATTAATGAGTCGAGTTGACACGCATGAGCCTGACCTCCATAAAACATGAGACGAGGGAGAAATTCAAAACGAAAAATTGTGCACTCAGGTTCTTCAAACATATTCCAAACTTCCGAAGTATCTTCCCAATAAGATAAAATGTTTCCTTGTCTCGTCCCAAAAATACCATCAAAGGGAAATCTCACCTGAGATTTGCGATTTAATGACGCATTTCCTGGGAGTATATCTCGAGTAGTAAATATAATAAATCTACACTCCTCTTTCACCATTTCATTTAATAAAACCTGGTTGTTACTTTCCAATGGAATATTTTTTAAATTGTGAAGATGTTGGTAGAACTTGAAATATTTTCTTAGATTGAAATCCTTCTTCCTTTTTGATACATGTTTCGCTGCTAGGTCACTTTCATTCACAAATTTATCTGATCGTTCGGTATGCTTGAGCTGCATAAAATAGTTCACTTTGTGATCATAAGAATCTTCTTTCCATTGCAGACGCAAAATAAGATCGTCGAACGGATTCGCTCCTTCCATGTTAGTAGTTAGGGCAAAACGAATCTGGAGGTCAGGTCGACGACGATTCTCTGCACGCAATCGTGCGGCGATGAGACCTGCCAACTTGAACTCGTATTCGCTGCCATTTATTCGAACACGAGACGGATCTTTTGAAATCCTAAAAAAGAAAAAAACGCATTAATTTTGTGTTGTGTTTTGGACAAATTCGAATGTGAGTGTGCTTTAATTAATTTTTTCCCAGACAGCAGCGGATTTTCAATAAACGTCCATTGTATGTCTGCTATGTTCCAAATACGTCCGTGAACTTCACAGATGTCTTATGGACGTCCACTGGACTTTACCGCCGCCCAGCACTGTACATTCGGAAAAAGTCCCGCTACGGGTGTCCAATGGATATCCAATGGCGGATGTCCTAGAGATGATTATAAATAATTGTCTTTCGTGTGTTTATGACAAATGAGGTTTAACCTTAAGAACAAAACGGATCAATCAAAAAAGAAAAAACAATTTTAAATGTTTGAGAGAAAATTTGAGGCTTCATTCATCCCTAGGTTAGTAAAAGGGGTGACGCATCACCCAGAAAATTGTACTTCTGAATATAGAAACATGGAATTCTCGGTACTCTAACTTTATCATTTCTCAGCCCTATGGTCACTCGGTGGGTGGTCCTTTAAGAATCCACTTAAAGGTCACACATTAATTTTGACAAGGCTTCAGAATAGAATACCCATGGCAGGGATGTTTGGAGACCTGATGGGGCCTAGGTATAATTTGGACTACAAATACTCCGCAGTGATCCCCACGAGGGAGGACTGGGTCACTGGCGTCTGGGCTAGTCTCTAGGTTGGGAGCCAAGTTTGGTTTACTGATGGCTGGTGGACGGGAGTGGGAACTGCTGCTGGGATCTGGGGGCATGATGCAAAACTTTCCCTCTCCCTTGGGGGATACACCACAGTTTTGCAGGCAGAGATATTTACTATACTGTCCTGCGCTAATCATATACAGAATATGACTGGACTCAAGGACCGCATTATTATATGAAACGACAGCCAGGCAACTATAGGGGCACTATGTGTCTATAGAACAACATTTAAACTTGTGTGGCAATGCCAGTGGATGTGAGACATACTCTGTGAACGAAACCCAGTTACTTTTTGGTGGGTCCCTGGACATATGGGAATCAGGGGAAATGAAAGGGCGGGTGAACTGGCAAAGCTGAGATCTAAGAGACACTTTGTTGGCCAAGAACCCTTTTTTGGAGTATCTCCACGAAAAGTGAGGCTGGATATTGTCGATTGGACACATCAGCAACACCTCACCATCTGGAAGAAACAGAATATAGCTAGGGATACTCGCGAGTTAATTGTTGAACCTAATCAAGAATATAAGAAGGTCCTACTTAAGTAGGAATCGAATGAGGAAAGCTTTTGGACAAATTAGATACCGATAACTAGATTTATTTTTCCCGGACCTAGAGGACATCAGAAAAACTAAGATCCACTCCTTGGTGTCCAGCGAGGCCCTGGCGCTAGAGTAAACCTAACTGTAGCAAAGGATACAAAGGGACATAGACCTACGTGCGGGGCTCTGTTCATAACCGGACCCACCCAATTCCTAATCGAATCATTTATCCGAAAGTCGGAATTTTTGTTTATTTATAAATTCCATTTGTTGGTCTTGGTGTGATCCGTGATCCACGTTGCTTTTCGTGCTACTTAATGAGTTTTTAGTTTGGTAAATAATAGACTGATGTAGAAGTTTAGAATGTTAAAATATTTGTTATTCGAGAAAAATACTATGTAATTTCGATTATTAATTATCACGTATAAAGTACTATATCTCTTAATTTAGGAAATAAAAAGTAAAACAATTTTTTATTGTATGTGAAGAATATGTATAGCTCTCTTAAAATTTCTTAATATTTTGGTTACAAATGTAATCACTGTTTCTTTAGGTTGTTAATATATTTATAAAAGTCATTATGACAAAATATAGTCGGTAAATAATTATACTTATACAATTTAAACTTCCGCCATGATGTGAACGATAGTGTTCAATTCAGGGCGCAAAGGTGGGGTTAATATACTTTTTATAATTCAATACTTATTCCATAGTTTAATTATGAAGAATGTAATTACGTTTTACCTCTTTTGCTCTGTTATAAATAACTCGACTAGAAGATATTGAAATATTGAATTTACATTTCCAATTCTTCATAAGAGAGAAAGTCTAGTTGTTTCAAAGGTTTGTGTTGGATTATTCACGTCTCATCTCGGCAATTGCACGAGCTACATTCGATCCATTCGATTCGTTTGTATTTTAGTCATTGATTGCAGGAATGTAAAATATTCTTTACGTTCCAACGAAGGTTGTTTCCAGTAAAAATCCTAAACAAGTACCCTTAGCAAACGAGTGCCCAACTATATTTTCTTCATATCCAGGTTCCTATTATTCACTTTTGTGTTAAACTACGGGCAACAGAATGTGATGTAATGGTATTATAATTTCTGCGTTCTATAATGTTACTTTGCAAATCAACTTTTCGACACTTCGTAGCTGAAATTTCAAATCACCAAAATACATTCAAATTAGAATCAAGATCTCTGATTTCTACTTTTTATTAAGTAGATAAATGAATAAGCTTCCATAACAGGAATTCCCCCATATGTTCAATGTTGTCTTACACAGTAATGAAGAAGATATGGAAAGAGTGATACACACAAGCTGAGGTCTCGCAGAGGACATTTTAGGACAACATCACGAAGAATAAGTTGAGGTGTGATATATGAAACACTATTCGAGTCATGATTTATTCGAACATCGTATACATTTTAAACATCAGTAGATATGAGCTCTAAAAACTTTAACGTAGGCAGTAGACAAAAATTCATGGGTGCACGTGTATCGGTTATTTACTGATTACTATTGCCGTAATTTCAGTTTAAACTTGATTACTTATTTGCTCTGATATGAGATAAGGCTAATTTTAACTTTACTCATGGACCTTGTCTTCTTCCTGTTACTACTCAATTTTACTTAATTTAATAAAAACGTTTATATGTGAAGAGTTATGACTGGGATGTTTTAAAAGAAAACTAGTGGCGCAAAACCATTGCACATACTTTCCCTTACATGTTTATCTGTCTGCATCAGGGACTGAGAAAAAATTCTATAGTGAAAGGGTCATTTTTGGCGTGGTCCTCTATTTTTTGGTCGTCTTCTAGTGCTCTATTCATGCTCAAAGTCGCTAGCTGAACTTATTACTGTCTTTTATTTCAAATTTGAAAGTAAAATAAATATTCAGAATATTATTTCAAAACATATAGCGACATATCAGTCTTATAAATATCGTAAAAGTGTTATGTAAACGTAATTTCGTTGTAGACAGAAATTGATGTTTTTTCATATCTGCAATGCGTTTGCTGTCCTCATATACATTTGATCATTACCATATCTTTCATTTCAGTTTACGAAAAGTGGATTCTACGTCTGCTTACTCCATTTACACTGCTCATTATTGCTCATTATTGTTTAAGCAGTAAACTAACGTGAAAGTGTAGCAGACAGAAATTATTTTCCTACGTCTACACTAAACTTTGAAGAGAAATACCGCTAATGCGGATGTAATGCATAGTAATTGCACTTTACGTGCAGAAAATTTAAGCAAAATCGTTGGATCCGTTTTTGAGAAACATTGAAAAGAGTACTTTGACCTTCCTGTGAAGTACCCTTTGTTTGAAAGTAAAAAAAAAACGTGCACCGACAACAAGTAAATTCTACCGTAAATACGAAATGCGGATTAAATTGATTCATGCATTTACTCAGAATCGCTGCGCACAGACGGACGGACGTTACGCCAAAAACTACTTTTGAAGCATCAGGGATCGCCAAAACGGATATTTCCGTCGAAATCTCACTTTCGAATTTTTCCACGATTACAAAACTTTCTATGTATTACGTATACGAGAAAGAAAAGCAAACGGTTTTTTAATGAGCCTCGATAATAAAAACTGATTACTGAAATTATATCTTGTTCTCTGTTGGATATCAACTTTATTCATTATATATGTTAAATATGCTTCTTTATGTATGGGACATGGTCAGGTTCAGACCTTAAAACTGGCATGGATAGATTCAACCACACGCCAAGACGATCGCAGGCAGACTTGTTAAAAAGAATTTGTCCGATTTAATATCATACAAATTGAATGAATATGTCCTAAACTGAATCAACTGAATATAATATTATAAGTCATACAAATAAAATGATCGAGCTAAGTATTCGCACCTTTCCTCGCATGGATATTTATCACTCGTTGCTGTTTTGTATTGCTTCTAACAAATAAATAAACATATCAATATCCACGTCATTTTACAATAGTACAGTGAAATCTCTAGCCCAGAAACCGAATTAAAAACGGAGAAAACTTTATTCTTAGGTCTTCATGTTCGAGATAACCTCAAATGAAATTATTATATTGATAACCTAAATTCCCTATAAAGCAGGATACGGAAACAATAACAACTACTTCTATGGAATTGGCGTACCACTGGGCCGTTATTGCATCTGTGGATAGGATTGAAAGATATCAATCATATTGTATATGAATGAAGGATAACGGAGGGAGAGAGGGGAAGATGGTTTAAAAAATGAGGACAAGAGGATTTATTGATAGAAAACGAATAAAAGTACTCAGCATTTATGAACTACTGGCTGATTACCCAGCGTTGCCCTGGATTCTTCTTTCTTTCTTGTTAGACCAATCTTATTTTACTCAGTAAAAAATAATATCTATCCAGTATGTAACATCAAACTCATTCTACTTTAAACAAAGTAATTTTACAAATTAATTACAATACAAACTTAATACAAAACTTGATTTATGCACCTTCTTGACTTTCACCCCCAGCAGCAAGAATAAATAAATCCCTCGAATTCCAGCAAGAATGATACCACCCTTGGGGAAGCAACAAAAGTTCTCCGTGTGAGAACAAACCCTTCGAAATGTCACCATGCACCTTTGGGAGAGTTACGCGTAATTAACACCAATATGTGCTGAACTTGTATTTCCGAGGAATCATGTCACTGTTTATCAGCAAGGCCCGAAATCTATGGATTAAACCCGTCATTTTCGATTGAACATTTCTATATAATCCTCTCTTCCTATCACACCCATGAGGGTCTACACACCATGAGGTACTACACACCATTTCCACCCAGACCAAATGATGTATAATTGTGGAAGGCGAACGGGTGATGTGGTGGTTAACACCCCGACGAAAAAAGCAGTATTCCGGGTTCGATTCCCGGCTCGTCGCCATTTTGACATGACCGAAAGTTATCACATATCTTTTTTAAAGGGTACACGGAAGAAATATATGCAATAATTAATTTCCACTAAAAAGTTCGATATTAATAAGAAAATAAATATTTATTATTATCTTATATTTAACGCACGTTTTATGATAAGAACAACTTATTTACATATTGTTGTCAACTAGACATTCTGATTACTCACCTCAAAGGTTGCATATTCGCAATGTTTGACAGTTTTTACTCTCCGTTTTCTAGGTCATATTGCTCAAGAACAGTATCATATTGCTAAGAAGACGTCTGAAAGAAAGAAAAAACATTACAATAATCACTTTTTCCAAGTCGACACAAAATTTGAAAATACTTTCAACAAAATAATACTAAAGTTTTGTAAAGACATTACCGAGAAAAAATACATTTAAAAAATCACAGCTATTGAAGTAAGTTGAACCGAGAAAATGCTTGTTGAAGTATGCTGACAACTACCGCAAACAGATAACTACACCCGGAAGACTGCGCTACGGATGTCGCTAAAAGAGGTATCTCATTTCCTACCAAATATTGGGATTAAAGATCGTTGATAATAAATAAATCATATCAAAGAAGACCGTACCGGATTCGGTATGGGAGGAATGATCTTCACTTATCCATGAAACCTGAGTTATCCATGACAAAGGAATTCCCACTTCAAGGGAATTATGATTTTAACTTCATGGGAACTAGTTTATCCATTCCACAAGTTTATATTTTTCCTCCTGCAGTTTGTGCGAGCAGTTAAGTTTTAATGAATAGTAACCATAAGACGATCAATCGTCGTGCTGGTAACTATTAACTTATTACCGATTTCTCACCTCAATTAAGATTTTGTCTTGAGTCAGTGGTGGCAATAAGGATTCGCACCTCCCCCTCCTCCTAAAAAAATGGTCTCGTGATATAATTGTACCTAATTATCGCGAATACATTAAATGAATTGTTAAATTAGTCAGTATAAAACATAATTTCCATGACTACGTATTACTACTATTTATAATTTTACTCAAAAGTCTTTGATTTTATGGTTATTTTGACATATGTCTCATTGTATTTTCCTACTACCTTTCCTACGCTGCCTGATTTCCTTCTTTGCCGGTAACAGAAACACACAGAGAATTCTTAGAACTCCTACGAAAATTACTCCCCTCTTAAGGGATCTTAAGAACAATAATTTTTCTATTTTAGTAACAAACTTCCGCGGCATTTGGTAATTAATTCTGGAAACATCGAAGAAACTCCAAACCAACGTCAATTTATTCCACATATTGAAGTCACTGTTGAAGGTCGTGCCATACGACAGTTCCGACATCTGTGGTTCAAAATGAAAAGCGTTCGATGTACTCAGGATGTACTACGCGAGACGCGAATCGTGTTGTAATCAGGGGGTACCAACTCGGGTGACAAATCGTTAGTTGCGAAATCGAAGTAGGTAGCGCCACGCTGGCCTGTGCAGTAAAGTTGAACATGAGTTCGCGCTGAGCATCGACGGTTGGTCTAATGCTGGTCCTGTGCTGGTGTAATGCCAGCTCATGTCAGGCCTGTTAGGCCCACGTATATTATAATTATAATAAACGTGTCATGGAAATTTTGCCATTATTATTAATTTCAATTGCAGAAAACCCCAATGCTGATGTCAAGAAGTACATAGTTTGTCCGAAGCATTTTCCAGAGGAAATGTATGTAAGACATGATTTAAAGGAATTTGCTATGGCAACTTACTTAATTCATCTTATGAGGATAATATGAGAAGAAATGGGATATAGCTTGGATTCTGTAAGTATTCTTGAAGAACTTGATAACGGAATAATTTCCTGAACAGCGACATCTTGGGAAGCACCATATTTAGAACAAACATTGGTGTTGAAATAGCGATAGAGAAGCAATCTTGTGTGTTGGATATTGAGGTGTAAATTATCCTTGTTTCCATAATTTTTTGTTACTTTTAATAGTATTATTTTTTTCTGTGCTCAATCTAGACACAGTTGAGCAAGTTACCTTAGTATTTATAGTTTTTTTGCTATTTTAATATTTCTTAACTCTGCTCCATATTGACATTTATTTTTCAATTATGGATATCTGATACAGCTGTGTATGTGTCCTTTGTATCCGTTACTTCATTAATTGCAATACTTATATTACTTATCTGTACAGTCATCCCAAGGAAATATCAGAGAAAATTTTTTTAAAAATACCTTAAATCATACACATTTTTTTGGATTTCATTTATCGTAAATTGTATTGTGCTAAACAATTCTGAAATATTTTTTTATTTAACATTACAAAATAACACAGAAATAATTTCTGAAAATCAACATTCTGGGTTTCATTTTCTGAATGAAAAATTAAACACGTATGTGCCCCCAGAAATTATTCTGATATGTTAAAGATTTGATTTTCTCAGACATATTAACAAATTCTTAAATAAAAAAATATTAATTAGGTTTAAGTCCTTATTGATCTTTTTACATTTTACCTCATCTCTTTATCCACAATTATTTGTAATAGTTTCATTTCTTTTTTTATACTCTTTTTAGAATTGTTTTATATGTATCCACAAATAGTTCATTTTCAGATTTGTAATCAGTCTAGACAAAGTAGTTTGCATTATCTCTATATTCATAAATTTATTTAATTTGTAAAGGAACTATTTCTTAAATATTCTTAATATAACCAGAGGTGTGTATATTATCTCTATCCACAATTATATGTAATAGTTTTATTTCTTATCTGTACTCGGTTTATAATATTTTTTGTTTTACATGAACCCTCAAAAAGTTCATTTTCTTATGTGTAATCAGTCTAGGCAGAGTTGTTTGCAGTATCAATGTAGGTTTAATTTGTAAAGGAACTATTTCTTAAATGTTCTCAATATAGGCACTATTGTGTACATTACCACTATTCATAATGTATTTTATTTCTAATAGCTAAATTTATTTTCTGTTCTCCAACCAGGAACCGTTGTGTGCATCCTCTGTATCCATAATTAATATTTTTATAATAAATACTTGCTTTCAATAAAAAGTAATGTTTGTGTAATTTTATTACCATATATTCCATTTACTCATTAATTGTAATTATTATATGTTGGTTGAGGATTTATTAGCGATTTTTTGCTATCTATTTTAATTGCAGGTTTGTTTTGTAACTTCCTAGGCTGACAGCAAAAAATGTACATTCAATACGAATTTAATGAATTAAGATCTCGTGTTGAATGCCCCGTTTTGAAAGAAGCGCCATGCGTTGACGTGACGTCATTGAATTAGTTCCCCTGCCTGCGAGAGCGAAGTAGATGGCGTAAATTTATCACCGAAGGGTATTATGGGAGTTCGCACCTCCTGGTTGTCGTTCAACGGGTTATCGTAACATTAATGTACGTAAACGTACGTAAACACGAGTGTTAGTAACTGCTTTTGCTGATTTGAGTTGTAAAATAATTTTTGCAGAAAATGTGATTCTAGTTGATTGAGAAAACATCTATTTATGCATTTCATTATATATCGACAAATTTATTTTTGATCAATTTCTGCATTTGCATTTAGCGTCACGCTCATTCTAGAGAATAGTGTTCTGTGGTAAGGCGAAGAACTCATTGTATAAGAAGGTATGGAATGCTGTAACTGTTTAATATTGCTTATTATTGATGGTACAGGAGTTAAATTTTTTAAGTTCCACGTTAAGTTAAACACAATCTCGTTTTAGGTTATGTTTTAAATTTACATTTGGTTTTGTGCCGACCTTTAATTTTCATAACGAAATCACTTACGACCTAAGCTCAAAAAGTTTACGAGCTAATGCTGCCTGTGTTTTTAAGCTTGTTTTTGTGTTTGGATAAAGTCTGAGAATCCCTTGCACAGTATGATAAACTTTTTATTATTCTATAAATGTCTTAAACTTTCAACTAAAGCATAAATTTAAAACTGAAGATCCTTTAATGGTCGTTACATTTTCTTTGCTTGGGTCATTTTTTAAAATTACTCTTCGCTTTGTCTATCATTCTGACATCAGTATTGTTTTATTGTATTTGCAATTGAAATTTCTCATTGCATGTAAACAATGGTTTTCTCTAAGTTTGGAAATGTCTTTATTTTGAAAACAGAAGTTTTATTGTTTCTTTGTGAACGGGAAAAGATAACTACTTACTTAAATATCACAATTTCAATACAATTCATAATGACATCTCCGTTAATATCCATGATCTTGTACATTCATACCAGTTTTGCAGCACCAAGGGCAGTCTAGGCAAGTGGAAGGTTTTTGTTACTTTTTAGGGCTTTTTCTCATCAGTTAGGTGGATAAATATTTAAGTTGAACTTAAAATCATTATTGTCGATTGTATTTTCTTTCAATGATCACTGATTATTAGTTATTGTTTTTAAAAAATTTGTTGACAGTTAAAGGATTCATAAGAATCAGAATTTTGTATTCTATTTTGGATGTAAATTTTCTATGATAATTTAACTGATGAAATTTCCCTATGATTGCTATTGTTTTCTACCTAAACAGCATAATTTATCAATTTCTTTGCTGAGCGTTGTGAGTGTATTAATAAAATTTGTTTTTGTGTGAACAGACGAAATGGTGTGTGAAAAATGTGAGAAAAAACTGGGACGTGTCATCACCCCTGATCCATGGAAATCAGGAGCACGCAACACTGTTGAAAGTGGAGGTCGCAAAGTTGGTGAAAACAAAGCTATATCAGGCAATAAATCTAGGTTCAACCCTTACACTACAAGGTTTGCATCATGCAGAATATGTCGACAAACTGTTCACCAGGTTGGTTCACATTATTGTCAAGCTTGTGCTTACAAGAAAGGTATTTGTGCTATGTGTGGAAAGAAGTTAATGGAAATGAAGAACTACAAGCAGTCTTCCGCTTAATCTATCATGGCATGAAGGAGATCAGATTTTTTTTCTGTATAAATACAAGCAGTTTAAAGGACTATATTTATTAAAAAGACATGTATGATATATTCTTTATTGTTAATATCCATTTTTACATTTTGCTGTAAAAATCATAGAAAGATAGAAGTGTTATTTCAATAATTTCGTTGTCTTTGAAAGCCCTCAATTCCTCTCCCAGTTCCAATGTACATTCATGTTAATAGAAAGTAATATGAAAGCAGTCTTTAGGGATTTGTTGATTTCCTTTTAAGGTGTAATTAAATGAATCTTTTTTTTTAATAAAAATATAATAAGCATTTTTTATGCTTTTCTTTCCAAAAGTAATGTTGAATCAAATGGAAATTATTTCAAAGAAAATTCTGAATCAAATCTTTGAAGAAAGGAAAAGTTTTTCAGTACATTTTTGAACTAAATATTATACATGTCAGTTTGTGTTTCTGAAGGAGACAAAAAAATTAAGTTATATTAGAATATATTTTATTTACTGAATTTAAAATTGTGAGTAATATTATTAGTTGAGCTAACTGAAAATTTGTAATATATTCTCTAATTTCATAAACTTAAAACCAGATGCTCCTTGTGTTTTATTATTCACTTTCAGTTTTTGGAAATCCATCTAGCATATATAAGAAAGGTATTACTAAGGAGTCAACCTGGCATAAATCTTCATATGTAGGAAACTGCAGTGAAAGTAGATTTGGACTGCTTATGTCTTTCACAATTAACTTTTGTTACAGCATTATACTTAATTCTATCAACATATATGAAGACTGATATGATTGTCATGTGAGACATTTCCACTTAATGTTGATCACAAACAAAACTGAAGTCTTGTAATCACCATTCAGTCACCTTCTTCACATTAAACTTATGTATGTACAATGTTGGTAATCAGGTTATAGCCCTTTATACCTTTAAATGTCCTTCATCTTCAGTAATTACACATAGGCCAACAATATAAAATATGGAGATAATTATAAAATTGTTATTTCATGATTTGTAGCAGTAGTAGTACTTTAAAGTTTCCAATGTTACAACAAACTTTATAACATTAAAGAAAATATTTAAAAAACACTATAATTTTAACGAATATTCCATAAAAAAATAATTACACATTTAAATTATCATTCCATTCCACGATTCAGACCTTTCATTTGCAGCAAAGGAAAGGTAATAATAATTATTTCTTTAATTAAGAAATAAAATGCCTCATTTGGTTTGTCAGTTCCCTTGAAAAACAGTTTGTCTGTGCTATACACTTTAGCACCTACTGTTTACTATTCATTTTCTCTCTTGTTTATTGCCATTTCAAGTTTTGTCTTGTTTTTATCTGCTTTGAAAGGACTAGTATAACAGTACCCATTTGAACATATTACAAACCATTGTATATATTTCACAAAATACCTACATCAGCACTTTTCACTACTACATGTGACTGTAAATGACACTTAGAAGGGTATGTACAAATTAATTCAAGTAATATAACTTTCAAGAAATGTCTTGGCACATGTTCATAAAATGATTTGCTATTCACTTTAAACTGAGCACTTTGTAAGAAAACAGTTATTCCTGTGGAATTAATGTTCTTGCCATGCAGCTTCTCATAAGAAAACAAATGTATTTCTTCAATGGAAATATTGCTATGGTCATTCTTGGACTTGACCTCCACTGTTTTGTTTCGTGTCAAGAATAATGTGAGTTACAGTTTGTGCTCTGTTTGGTGTCAAACCAGGTAGTGTCAAAATGTTTGAATGTTGTCCATTTTCACAGTCTGGAATGGAGGTTTCAAATCCATTGTGATGTCCTGTTGAAGTAGAATCATCGAGGAACACCCACTGTTCAAAACTGCTACCATGTCGAGTTGAACTTCCTTCTGCTCGAGGAGACAACGATGAAAAGCTTATAAATTTTCCAGCTGCTGCTGGGCTTACCTGGCTCACTGTGCCACCAGCTAATAGACTGCTTGAAGCTGTTTCTGTTAAACGGATTTTAGGTACTTCAACCATAATGGTCGATGAAGACATAGATGGGGGAGATGAGGAAGGAGATGACAAATCTGATTTTCTTGGAGGTACTGGAGGTCGTGCTGGTTTTGGTTTCTTTTCTCCCACATGATTTGTGGTCTCAGTTACTGTACCTCCACTCTGCCCTCCACTTGTGTCAGATGATGTTCTTATTGATGTAACTGTGATACTATTTCTGGGTAGTTGACTTACTGAAGTATTATTTGTCTGAAAGCCATGAGATTCAACATCAACATCTTCAATTGTGACTCCACCACTGCCTAATGTGTCACTTGACACACTAGATTCAGATTTGTTGTTTTTCACACCATGTTGTATAAAGGAACTTGATATTGCTGTACCATTACGAGTCACATCCATACTGGAATTTCCAACAGTATGATTGTTATCGCCATTTGTGGTTGTGACAACTTGAATTTCAGTTATGTAAGTCATAGATGGTGATCCAGGAAAAGATGAAGATGTTTGTGGGAGTACCGGAACAGGAGATGTCGGTAGCTCTGGTGGTTGCTGGTCATTGCCCCATGTATCTTCATTGTCACTTATTTCTTCTAGAGTTGAAGTTGAGTCTACAATGCTGGCAGCAGTGACAAAATGGTCTGTTGCAGAGCTTACCAAGTGACTTGTCTCCAACTCTGATGGAACCATTGTATCTTGTGTCGTAGAGCTGACAACATGGATGTTGCTTATACCTACATCACTTGATGTTACAAGTGGGGATTGAAGAGCCTCTCTTGTGAAATTTTCTGTTGTTGAACTATTGCTTACTGGGCTGAGTTGTGAGGGTGAAGTTCTGTCTCTATTTGGAAGTGGAGTAGAACTAATTATGTTCCCTGATCTTTGTCGGGGTGAAATTGGTGGGTGATGTGAGCCGCTTGCATTTGTTAAGATTACTTCATGGTTTGTGGGCTCGTTTACAGTTTCACCAATACCAAGCACAGAGGAAGATGCTATCGTAACTTGGGAAGGGAGTGAGCCTGTTATATTTTCAATTAAGTGACTTGGTTCCGGTACCTTCTTTGTTGGACTTTGTGATATATGAAGAACAGTTTTCTTCTGTTGCAAGTTTTCAGTATGGGGATTATCTACCTCCACAGCTGCACTGTGGTCACATTCTGGACTTGATCTACCTGATAGCTCCATAGTATTGGATTTTTCTACTGGATTCGATGTTTTCGGCTCATCTAAAGATTCAATGCCTGATACATCGATTGCTTCACCTCTCACTGTTCCAAGAAATTTTTGTGCTAGACCTGAAAGTTTGACCTTCTGATCATCTGCCAAATTTGCGATTTCATTTTGAGTTCCATCATTGAGTTCTGGCACATTGTTTTGTTTGGTTACCTGGACTTCCATGCAGGCTACTTCAATGTTTGGTGCTTTAACAGAAGTCGACGGAGAGTCTGTTTGCCTCAGTGCTTCTTCCAGAGTACCCCAGTCAGAAGATTTCTTCAATCTGCGTCTCTGAAATGTATCCATGGCATTGTCCAAGCGAGGTTCCTTCCTATAATGTGCTCCATCTTCAGTGTCTTGGACCGAGCTCAAGTATTCTTCACCCGGAGGCGGAAGAGGAGCTTTGCGTTTCTTGCTGCTATGAGGCGTACTTCCATCGCCCAAGTCGAGAGAAACCGCTCTTTCCAATATGCTCATTGGTTGTTCTGAATCTAGTCGTGAAAGATCACCGAGGGAAGCTGCTTTTCGTGTACTGTCACTATCCAACTCAGCTGTACTCATCTGCATAGTCTCTGATGACGGGCTATGATGAATTGTGATGTGAGACGAGTTTAGCTCTATAGTTGTTCCGCATTTCTTCCCTCTTTTTCTATCATACGATTCCTCGTCTCCCTCTAACCTTTCTAAGTCGGAGTCAGAATCAGAGTTGACTGTATTGACGTGCAACCCTTCCTCATAATCTCCCGTTTTAGTTTCCATTGTTGATGTACCACTCGAACTGCTATCGACTGGGAAAGACTGTCCGGCGTTGTCACTGTCCAGAGTCCTTTTAGATGTGAGGGAATTCAAAACATTTGAATCGTCGATTGTGATATTTGTTATACCTTTTCCGGATGATTCAGAATTTTGTTGAGTAATATTCGCAGTTGAAGAAATAACTTGCCCATTTTCTGTCGATTTTGTTTGCAAACTATCAACATTGATTTTGTTTTCCGAAGTTTGCGGACCAGAAGATTCAGGACGGTAATGTTCTTCAGACACTGGTTGGTCACTTGGTAGTTTACTCCGGTTAACTTCGGCATTGTTAACAGTTATTGTACTGTTCGGATAGTTGTGTTCGAGATCTTCAGCAGGGGGAGGTGGAGCTTTTCGCTTATTCGATCGTTTGGGGGGTTGGCCTGTACTATCGCCATTCGCATCCACCCCTCCTTCATCACTTGAACTTTCAGAAGCTGTTTCTCTGACAAGCGGGGAAGGATTTTGTGGTAATTCACTTACGTCTCTAATTTCTTGCGGCATGATCGGTGATGTTGCTTGTAGTGATTTTCTATTACTTCTAGCTGCTACAGCAGCTCGTCTCACTTCTTCAGGAATTTCCGATGGTATTCCTGATCCAGGCGGGTGTGTCATGGTTTCGTTTTGTCCATCTTTCTCTGGATTTCTTGGTCGTCTTCTCTCTATTTTCTCAGGCTCTTGTTTAAATTTCGATATCATTGTTCCTTCAACTGATCTTTCACCATCCAAGCCCTCACTATCAGAAGACATCGAGGTTTTGTGTTGTCTAGCCGGTTTTTGTTTTTTGTCTTTGCTTCGGAGAGGACATTCAGGAGACGAAGTACTCCTTTTGTCATGGTGCAGTTTTTCTTTCAGGTTTTGTAAACCTTTCGTCAAAAGTTGTTTGACATTATTTTCTTTGTGACCATCTTCATCGTCGGTAGAAGCACTTCTGTTGTGTTGTTTTTCTGAAGATTGGTGTTCACGAGGGCTTGGTGTCGGTTGTATGTTGATTGGACCCACGTCTATACCACGCTCATCATAATGTAACGGCACGCTATCTACGTTCTCTGTATCTACAGTATCTTGTCCCAATATATCAGTAACTGGACTACCCCCAACCCTTTCCTTAATGAGGTTTTGTTCATTCTGATGTTTCTCAGCTTCCACTGTGGCAGGTTTGGCCTCTGAAGAATGTCTCGGTGCTGGGTCGGGCAATACTCTCACTCCAAATTTTTGGAATTTACTAAGGGTATTTATCGTATCTCCAGATGGTGGTAGGTCAGGCTCCTTCGGGTTGCTCACTCTTTTCACTCTTTCAGGCTTTACAACTGCAGTGGGGGCTGTCTTCTCGAGTCTCGTATTTTCCTTCGTAGGATGAGAAGGTGATGAAAGTTTAAGCGTAGGGTACTCAT
The DNA here is from genome assembly GCA_002313205.1 of Laupala kohalensis. NCBI lineage: Eukaryota > Metazoa > Arthropoda > Insecta > Orthoptera > Trigonidiidae > Laupala > Laupala kohalensis. The sequence goes on along the minus strand of NNCF01126858.1, from coordinate 692,365 downwards.
TTGCACTCGTTTCCTCGTTTGCTTGAGATTGGTGAATTTTACCACCTGTGACTGCTGCCATCTGCTGCGTACGCCGGAGACTGGCTTTACTGATCTGCAACAAAAAGCAAACCCCTTTTAGATATTGGTGGAATGCACGCACGGGTAACCTAATAATTGTATGAAATATAAGGTATGAGATTTTATGAAACAATTAAAATATTTGGGGAAAGGGGAGTGCAAGGTAGAGACTGAGTGGGAGGTGGGGGGGGGAAGTCGATGTCTCGTACCTTCAATTACTGCTCTGAAAAGTTACGGAAACCTCTATCAAATATTCGTTAACCGACATGGATTGCAGACTAATATGATAAATAGCTGCGATTTTGCCTCACATGCTTTATTTTCAATAAGATATTACGAATTAATAAAATGTATGTTAGATTCACAAGTGAACTCATTGACCTGATGTATAATTTACTCCCGGAAATTTTGAATTGTATTCATGTTTATATAATTTTTACTTCTATTTGGAAGTATTTTGGGGGGTTGCCCTTCCCTGCCCCACTCTTGCAACGCACTGACGTATCATGAAAGGACTACCTGCGCCAGATCAGCTGATGACTGCGACCGGAAGAAGGGATGCACGATGCGCTCGGCGGCGGCGAGGGACGAGGCGGCGTTTCCGCGCCGCGGTCGCAGCAAGGAGCCCGCGCCGGCAGTAGTCACAGGGGCGACGGGAGCCGCGCTCTCCAACTCCAGTTGCACCTCATAAGGCGATGCGTAGCTCAAGATGGTGAGGGCATCCTCGAATACCATGTGCCGGAAACTGATACGAACGGCCTCGATACGATCACCTGAGCACAAACAGAGCACTTGATGAAAGGCGGCAAGAAAGATGGGGTTTGTATCATTTTAATAGTGGCGAAAGAATGGTAGAACTCACTAGTACAGAAATCAATTACAGTTTTCAGTCGATATACGTTAACCTTTCATGCCTCTTTCACCCGATAGACAGTGGCGGGTCCAGGAATTTATTTATTTCGGAGGGCATCCCGTTGGTCTGAGATCCCCCTCTCGAAAAAACACTCATTTCAACTGCACTTTAAGTGATTCCTACACATAATTTATGTTAGTTAGGCTCTGAGTTCGTTCGTTTTTATCTTTATCGATATTCAAAATTAAAGTAGACATAATATACTGTCAACATTACGTAATTTAATTAGTGTGAGTGACGTAATCTCTTCTTATAAAAACGATCCCAAATAAATTCACAGTATTAAATAATTCGCATGTTTTATAGTTTCCAATTCCCCTCGATTCNTATATATATATATATATATATATATATATATATATATATATATATATATATATATATATATATGTATAACAAACTGGTAAAATTATAAATCGTTTTCAAGTAATTGTACTTTTCTTGTTGTGTAAGATTATTACGATGCTATTGTTAACCTGAGTATAGAATTTTGTTTGGCAATATCTTATGAAAATTGTTTAGTATTATTTTTCTGAAAATTTTCCGCAACATCTAGAATTAAGTTAATTTTTTTGTCTTATACTTGCACGGTAAATATAATAATTATCCACTCGGTGAATTCCGACCGCCAATGGTAAGGAATGTATTTATGTGAGGTAGGAGTCAGCGTGGTTCCGTGGATAGAGCGCTGAGGTGCTGACTTGGTGGCCAGGGTTCAATCCACGGTGGGGTGGGGCGTTTCAATCTCACTCCAATATCCAGACTGACTAGCAAAACTACCCAGCCTACTGTAAAATGAGTACCGGGTCTGTCCTGGGGTGAAACCGAGATGTTTTTTTAGTGGGGCTTTACAGCTCGCAGACATCGAGGTCATTAGAGCTCTAAAATTTTGTACAGGTAGAGAAAATGTAGTTACGCACTAAGGAGAGTCAACATGACTCTCCCCGCGTGTGGGACTCGCCGAATGACTCGACCATACCCACTAAAAACCCTCCTGAATTACAATATATCCAAACATAGAAAAGAGAGAGAACAGATTCCTAAAACATAAAAAACGAAAACAAAAAAAAGTATATTTAGAGACAGAAAAAATGAACATTCAAGGAAAAGGGGAGAAAGGGATTTAAATCCAAACCGTCCCGAAACTTGTGGGAGGAGCCCGGTTTCGTGTATGGATTTGAGTCATGACATACGAAGAAAGATCAGATACGGTTCCAGAGGCCATATTCCTGAAGGAATCTAAAAAAGACACCAAAATCGGTTCATTTTGTCCAATATAACGTTGAAACTGTTCGATGGATTGTGTCCCTAGTTGAGACACTTCAGAAGAAAGTGTTCCACGGTAAGTGTTGTGTTGCAAGATTCACACATGTGGGGAGGTTTACTGCGTAAGAGATGACCATGGGTTAGATAGCAGTGGCCAATACGAAGACGTGTAAGGATTACTTCTTCATGTCTTTTCGCACGGGATGATGACACCCGGGTTTTAACGGAGTCTTTTACCTTCCTCAGCTTGAAGGCGCAAGTTTGCCATTCGGCTTGCCATGTCCCAAGAAGAGACGATCTAATGGCAACCTTTGAATTTGACGTAGGAACAGATGAAAAGTCGAGGACTGCCCTCTGTTGACCACATCTCCTCCCCTCTGAGGGTGGGGGAAGGAAGAGTAATTCATTGGACTTTCATTTCCTAGTACCGAGCCCAAGAAATTGCAGAGCTCTGCCTTCCGCGAACCCCTTGGGCAACTTCGGGGCCTGTTGTAGAACAATTATTATTATATTCTTTTACTTTGGTTCGTGATAGAGAAAAGTGATATGTCAGGGTGCATTATGGTGTTAGGACCCCGCCTACTGATATTTTACGGTGTCGCGTAAATTACCACAGTCCAAATCCCGCACGGACGAAACCTTGCAGGTCAGGTAGAAGGATTATGCAGATCCATCCGCGTTATCTCCGGTGAGGAGGGGGCCGGGAAGAGTAATTCATTGCACTCTAATTTCTTTTTAGATTAGCCCCAGTTGAAGATGCTAAAAAAGTTATCATTCATCTTATGAAACTAAGTGACGGATCATTTTTTTTTTCGTTTATAATAGACAAAATTTGAATTACACTTTTACGATGTCTCGTTACTGTGTTAAGGCTATATTACTCAGAAAATGATATGTACTCCCGCCAATGTTAGTTCTTGATATATACTTCTTAGGTTTTATTCAGTGAAAATAATTTACTACAATAAACAATTATTATATTATATATTCGTTCTATTAAACTCTATAAAACTAATTTTTCAAAATTAGTTTCCCATTACACTTCTTCAAAGCCCTTGAGTGTCTAATTGATAGAGGCGTATTTCTAAAATTTATGCGTGTCCAAAATCAGTTAGAAAAAATCTCCTTCAATGTTTTCCAGTTAATCTCTTCGTCAATTTGTTTTTGTATCTTATATTGTGGAGTTTTTTTAATTTTATGTTTATTTACGTGTTAATACAGAGAAATATTTTTCATTTTAAGCATTTGAAGCTTGTATCGAGCTCCACCCCGCGGTCAGGTACTTAGATCGCATTCCTCATTTGGGTTGGGTCGATCTCAACCCCAGGTTTTTCCTGCCGATCTTTTCATTGTCGCTGCACAAGACGTAAATTTACTGTCGCGAAGGGGAAAGAGGAGAGGAGAGTTGTTTTGGAAAAGTTTGTTCTGAGTTTGGGCCTGCTGAAGGGAATCTATGAACAATACTTCCATTTTTTCGAAGAATTGTAGCATAAAACAATTTTTGATGTTTTAGTGGAACTCTTTTCGAGAAAGCCACATTTAAAACGTAAATTATCTCGGTGAGTAGACGGATTGAATTGAGTCCTTCATTAATTTAATGACTGTCCGTGACTCATAATTTATCAATGAAAGATCGCGGGCTTAATGTTCATATTTAATAACAAGGTAACATCTTGTGTGGCGAAATAGTCAATAAATTGAATTAGTCATGAAATCGCTTTAATGTACGTCTTGTCCATTTAAAAGTTATGATTAATCAGGCTATGTGACCACAACTAGAAATGTATAAACTCTTAAATATTATGTTAATTAATTTTTATTAAATTTATTGTCAATAAACAGTACAGATTGCGTATGACCACGTGGAGGACAATAAACTAATTTACTCTCCGGAAGCAAGCAAGGGACCATCCCATCAATTCCGATCAAGGGTCCTAAGGCAGAGGCGGATTCAAAAATTTCAGCAAAAGTTCCTAGATAAGATAAAAAGTTAGCTGCGAGTTATAATACATATATAATGTCAATATGTTTGTAATTTAACGCAAATATGTTTGTAAATTTACATGTACAAGTTATTATCGAACTATAGATTATTCTGAGTATAGTGTTTAAAAATCATAAGAGTTGAAAAAACACTAAATTCACGATTTATTGTTACAATAAACACGCCCCTAGACAAAGCCTAGAGAACCTGTATAAGAAATCCGCCTCTACCCGAAGGAAAAACGGAGAAAAACCCGGGCCAGGATGGGGCTACAGAATTAATGTACACAACCGTGCCAAAGTTGAGTACACATAAAACTAAAATAATATGAGCCATACGACAACACAACCATGCAAGAAAATAGTTTTTGAAATTGTTACAGAAAAAGTGCTACAGCAATGGTGTGATAAAGTACAAGACGGATTTAACTTTTATTAAAATCAATAAATTCTTTTACAGTGTAGATGCACTGGAGCAGGAGGTAGTTTTTAACCG